>JADBJO010002013.1:197500-200000 GCA_016801955.1 Conus betulinus | reverse complement strand
GCGGGAACGTCTTTAGAACATGGAGCTGTCCGTGGGAATGTCTTTAGAACATGGAGCTGTCAGTGGGAATGTCTTTAGAACATGGAGCTGTCAGTGGGAATGTCTTCAGAACATTTCTGAGGACAGCTGGAGCAAAACACGTCAGAGGCAACCCTCTCTGTTTTCGGAATTGGAGCCATTGGTAAGAATTTCTTCTGTGGGTTGGATATTGAGAACACATCGAAAATTGACTTATACGCCAAAGAGCCAGTGGTCTCTCTACGTCATGAAGCTAAATTAAACCAGATCTCCAGATTGAGGAAATTCCATGGTGGGACATCAGGAAATTTGGACGAATCACACGCGACTCCAAGATCTATGCCTGCATTGTTTAAATGGGCAAGAATGCGGATTCCCAAGGGTGGAATGGAACTGGGGTGGTCATCAAATTTCTTTTGAAATTTTCGGGTCAAAGACACAGTCATAAACAGGGGTTTGGAGATGTGACTTTTGAAATCTTTGTGATCATTGAAACATATAGGGACTGCCATTTTGTGCAGACTGAAAAAAAAAAATCGCAATTTAGACCTCAATTATACCTTATCGAAAGCAGTTTAAGAAGAAAAGTACGGTAAATTGAAGGAAAACAAAACTAAACAAGGGTTGATGGAGATCAATGACAAAAAGAAATGACGTATATCAATGAAACAAAACAAAACAAAACAAAACAAAATCAGTCTTACTAGATGTGTTGATATCAACTTTTGGATTTGGATTATTACTTGGTTTCGGTGAGGAAAATAATTTTTTTTTTTGGGGGGGGGGGGGGGGGGGGGGGGACGTAAGGGGAGGGGGGGGGGGGGGGGGATATTCATTCAGTAGCAAACTGCACGGTATAAAATTGAGCTAGAAACCTACAACTACCACCAAAGTCTGGGTGAGCAATGAAGCCTCAGCTATGTACAGCCAGTTCGACTGTGTCTTTGAAACGTTTAAGCGACATATCCAGAGATATACAATGGATTCAGGTAGCGATGGCTTGAAGTTAAACAGGGTCATTCGACTTTAACGGAGATCTACGCTCTCCTGAGCGCCCTTTTTGTTCGTTCGTTCGTTCGTTCGTTTGTTTGTTTGTTTTGTTTTGTGACCGCTAAGACGCAGAGGAGAGAGGACAAGTATCTGGTCCTGCTTTCTTCCCCCACCATCTATCCTTGCTGGAGTCCCATTCACTCGCACAGGTCATCAACACCTCCGGGCTCCACGTGCCTGGAGAGAGTTGTTCCACTGGCTAGGCCATCCTCTCAGATTACCGTAAGCCTGTGTGTTTTTGTTCTCTGGGTACTGAAATCGACCCACTGCCTGTGTGTAGCCTTTTGTCCACGTGCGAACCAGCGAGTATGTATGCAGAAGTTTACAGTTTGACGCCATTATACATAACGTGGACAGACAGACGGTCAACCAGTGAAGAGGAGGCGCACACAGAGAGCCTGTCTGAAATTAAATATGCGCAAGAGAACTCTTACGAGCGAAAGGCGAGGGTACTTGTTTTGGCGTGCACTTCAAACAAAAACATTGGACTCTCTAGGTTTAATAGCCTGACCCATAAACTGAGAAATAGTGTCTTTATTTACAATAGAAAACTAGAGTTATCTTTCCCTGTGTGTGTGTGTGTTTGTGTGTGTGTGTGCGTGTGAGTGTGTGTGTGTGTGTGTGTGTGTGTGTGTGTGTGTGTGTGTGTGTGTGCGCGCGCGCGCGCGCGTGTCCGTGCGAGCGTGCAGAGTAGAATCAGGTAGCCCGACGCATGTTTTAACTTAGTTGATTAACGGACACAGATGGAAAAAAAAAAAAAAGAAGCAAAGACAGTGTTTTTAACAATTCAAACTGCAGGTGGACTTCCTTCCACTTAACATCCACTTCATGCTCAAAAACAAACAAGTCAACCATTGTCTTTCAGAACTGGAGGCTAGGAAGGACAGCTTTTCTCATGATGTGCCGCCATAACTAACCCCCCCCCCCCCCCCCCAATGTGTGCCATTAATAGTAGCTTCCTCTGATTGGTGCATGGAATTCTTGGTTTTCTCATTCAAAGAGTATAAAACTGTTTTATCACATGGGCCCATCTGTCAGCATCTTAATTCTTACTTACGGTTTTATTTTGTGCCTAACAGCTTGTCGGAGGAAGGAGAAGATGGGCATGTATCTTTCCAGTAAGAAAACACTTGTCGCAGGTGACCTTTTTTTTTTTTTTTTTTTTTTTTTTGCCTTGCCTTGAATTAAAACCTTGCTCGTGGAATATTCCCACCATGACACACTTTGAGCAGGATCTAGCGAAGGAATATTTCTTTCGGTTCAAGATAACGCGCGCACGCGCGCTTGCATGTTTACGTGTTTATGCTGTTTGCTTTCCAACACGTTCTTTCCTTTCTTTCTGGCCCTCTGTACCCCTCCCTCCCCCCCCCCCCCTCTCTCTCTCTCTCTGTTCTCTTTGACTTCCACGTCCTCTTTTAGCCGCGCCCGCCCC
>JADBJO010002013.1:177500-192500 GCA_016801955.1 Conus betulinus | reverse complement strand
ACAGTGTGAAATGTTATCCCCCCCCCCCCCTAAAAAAAAAAAAGAAAAAAATAAAAGCTACGTTTGAAAATTCTTAACAGGAAGCACGCGAATCTAGGATAAAGGAATGGAAAAAGAAGAAACTTGGAGAATTACAGAAAAAAAAAAAAAAGGGGGGGGGGGGGGGTTGGGGCTGGGGGGTTGAGGGGGGGGGGGGGGGGGGGGGGGGGTAGGGGAAAGAAAGAAAGAGAGGAGAGCTTTTTACCATTCCTCGCTCCCACCTCTCCTCCCTCCTGTCCCACTTCTTTACCATTTCCCTTCGCACCTGCTCTCTCTCTCTCTCTCTCTCTCTCTCTCTCTCTCTCTCTCTCTCTCTCTCTCTCTGTGTGTGTGTGTGTGTGTGTGTGTGTGTGTGTGTGTGTGTTTTGCAAATGAGGAGATACACGCTGGCAACACTTAACAAACAAACAAGCAGCCACGCAAGCGAGCGAATCAACAAGCAGACAAAAACAAACAAACAACAACAAACAAAAGAAACCAAACCGGCGGTGCATGGACTGTGACGTAGCCCCCCCCCCCTCCCTCCACCACCACCTCCCACCCCCACTCCTCCTCGGTGCTCTCCAGTCTTTCTGCCCCTCCCCTCCCTCTTCCAAATTAAAAACAAAAAAAAAACAAAAAAAAAAAAAAAAAAAAAAAAAAAAAAAAAAAAAACGATTCTTAGACACCGTGTTGGAAAATCGTTGCCCCATCGCCTGCCATCTCTTGCAAAGCATTTCCAAACTCTTCCTTCAACCAGTTTGCCTATCTGTTTATTTCATTCATTTATTGTTATATTATTTTGTATGATTTCACCATTGCGAGAAGAAATGAAAAGAGAAATCCTGCGTCCTCAACAGCGCAAAGCCTTTCCGCTTTAAGCAGTTTAGGTTTGGTTTTGTTGTTGTTGTTGTTGTCGTTCTCGTTCTCCGTGGTGTCGCGGGAGAATTGGGTTTTTTTTTCCCGGTGTAAATTTATCGGGGAGTAACATTCTTGTGCGACACTGCATACAAATGCAGAGCAGAAGGGGGCTCTTTCTTTTGTGTAACAGCGCAGACGTGTACAATACTTTTTTTTTTTTTTTTGGTCCCCCTTCCCCCGCCCCCGCTCGGTCCTCTCTCTCCGTCCCTCCCCCCCCCCCCCCCGCCCGCTACCTAACTGTCCTTTATTCATTTCTTTTTTGTTCCACCAGCCCACCCACACCACCCCTGCTCGCTTCCCTCCCCTCCCCTCCCCCCCCCCGCCCCCCCCCCCCCCCCCCCCCCCCCCACACTCTATTCTTCTCTTGCTGTTTGCTTTGTCGCGGTGCGTTACAAACGGGACGATCACTGTACTTCAGTGGATATGACGTCAGTGCTGCGTTTTGTTTTTTTTTTTCCTTTCCTTTCCTTCTTTCTTTTTCCACCATCTCTCTCTTCTTTGTTTGAGAGGAGGGAATGGATGGATGTGGCGGAAGAGGGTTGTTTTTTCTCATCTTCGGTGCTTCTTTTATGGCGTCGTTAGCATAACTCTATCCCAGCTTCGCTCGCACACACAACTCCCACTCCTCCCGTCAGCCCCATCGACAGCAAACCGTTCGCTGGGAGCCGCCCAGGGCATCCTGGGGATACCGTGCTGGGGCGATCCAGCAGCGTGGACACCGAACACCCTTTGCTTGATCTGTAAGTCTTTACCAAGCCATTCCTGAACGAAGGAAGAATTGTTTGTTTTGTGTGTGTGTGTGTGTGTGTGTGTGTGTGCTTCTTTTCCCCCACACTGTGTTGATGCTGCGTGCCAAAATCATGGTTAAGTTCCCGAAGCCCCGTTTCAGTTACAACTGAGTCATATGTAGTGTATGTTGACTGTCATCTGAGTAATATTCCAGTCTAAATGTACACCACTGATTGACGAATTCAGATCACTGAAATCGGTTGTGTGATTTTGACTCGAGATAGTGCTGTTTCTTGAAACAGCTGTGACCTCATCTTGGAAAACAAACAAACAAACACAACATTTGACTCTTACCCATGATTTTCGCATGCAGTATCGGAATACGACTATCTGCACATTTTGTACCCAGTGTCCGCTCGGTTGCAGCTGAAAACGCTTGGGTCAGTAAACAGTAAAGCTGACCAAAGGGCACCTAGGAGTCATGACCTGGATGCGACCCGGATTTCTTAGAGTGTAAGGAGATCAACTCCTAAAAACTTGAACGAGAGGGAATAGGGACGGGAATCTTCTTAAAGATTTCTCTCGAGTTTCGTCACTTTAACTGATTTATTCTCGTGTCTGAGATGTAGCTAAAGAGTTGAATAACATCAGATTTCTTTTCGAACCACGCCTCTCGTCGCTCCTCTCCCTGACCTACCCCCATCCCTGCCACCCTCATTGTCTTCCCCCTGTCTACCGTTTCCTTTACCGTCCACATACACACACGCTGCGCACATTCACACACACACACACACACACGCACGCACGTACGCATGCACACATTCGTCGCCTGGGTGCTAGTGCATTTGTATGCGGGTGTGCCCGTGTATTGAAAACCAACACACACAAATACAGAATGAAAGAAACACACACACACACACACACACACACACACACACACACACACACACACCCATTGCCATCGCGTTTTCCTTAAACGCCTTTGACCCAGTGGTGAATGGGAATCAGATCTCGGCCCACCAGGAGTTTCGTTTCAGCTGACACAGCTTTTCACACTCCGAGCCTTGCCTCCAGTTGTTCTACTGGTTGTCGCCCTTTTAGTCCATTGAAATCAAGTCCATGTATGAGAGCGACCAACTGGTGGGAGCGAGAGAAAAATGGGAAAGCATGCATGGGCGGTGGTCTGGGGGGGGAGGGGGGAGAGGGGGGGAGAAGCAAGGTTAGGAGAAGGTGAGACGAAGTATAAACACCCCAAAAGTACCCCCCCACCCCCCCCCCCCCCCCCCCCCCCCCCCCGCGCCAGAATGACTCCCGGGAGTACTTCTGGGACAGTACCCTCCTTTGTCCCAGAAGTACTCCCCCCCCCCCCCTGTTGACAATTTTGCAAATAAATGTTTGTTTTCTGTTACTATCTTATAATGCTGATTCCTTTAGACAGGGGAGTACTTTTGGTACCGGTCCCAAACTGAACCCCCCCCCCCCCCCCCCCCCCCCCGCCCATCGGCACCAGAATGACTCCCATCTTTTCACCCCCCCCCCCCCCCCCATCGCAACTCATTGTCTAAGAAACAATCAATGAAAACAACAAATCAAGATAATTTCTGCAACTGAAAAAGCGTTAAGTATGTGCTTTTGACCAATATAAACAACAATCCCGAGTACATAGATATAGAACACATGCAAGGGGAGGGGGGGGGGGATACTTCTGGGACCGGCCCAGAAATACTCCCTCGCAAACTGATTCAGACTAGTTTTAATAATGATTGACATAGAATGTCCATGTATGAATTATGATCAGTAAATAACAATCTTGAACCCAATAAAAAAGGAGATATGCATTGGGAAGGAGGCTGGGGGGAGGGGTGAGGCTTGGGGGGGGGGGGGGGCAGAAAGACTCCCCCTTAGGTTAATACATTCTAGATTCCAAAGATGATTCGGACAGAATGTCATATATCAGTTTATGGCCGGTAAATAAAAATTCTAAGTACATTGATAAAGGAGATATACAAGGGGGGATACTTCTGGGACCGACCCAAAAAGACTCCCCCTAAAGTTGACTCAGACTCGTTTTCAATCTTGATTCAGACAGATTGTCCATGTGTGAGTTTATTTCCAGTATATGACAACCTTGAACACATAAAAGAAATAGCAAGGGGGGGAGGGGGGGGGGAACCAGCCCAGAAGTACTCCCCCCTAAAGTTGATTCAGACAATATTTCAGATTGATTTCAGGTTGATTCAGATAGAATATCCATGTATGAGTTTACAACCAGTAAATAGCAGACCTGAACACATTAATAAAGGACCTATGCAAGGGAGGTAATTCTGGGACCAGCCCAGAAGTACTTTCCCTAAAGTTGAATCAGTTTATATTTGAATGTTGATTTAGGTAAAATGTCCATGTGTGAGTTTATGACCAGTAAATAATAACTCTGAACACATAAGTAAAGGAGATATGCAAGGGGGGGGGGGGGGGGACTTCTGGGACCGGCCCAGAAGAACTGCCCATCAAGTTGATTCAGACTATATTTCCATGTTGATTCAGACAGAATGTCCATGTGAGAGTTTATGACCTTTACATAACAACCCTGAACACGTTAATAAAGGAGATATGCAAAGGGGATACTTCTGGGACCGGCCCACAAGTACTCCCCCTAAAGTTGATTCAGACAATTTGAATGTTGATTTAGATAGAATGTCCATGCGTGAGGTTATGACCTTTACATAACAACCCTGAACACATTAATAAAGGAGATATGCGAGGGGCTACTTCTTGGACCGGCCCAGAAGTACTGCCCCCTAAGGCTGATTCAGACTATGTTTCAATGTTGATTCTGGTACAATGTCCATGCATGGGTTTATAAAAAGTAAATAAAAACCATGAAGATATTAACAATGGAGATATGCAAGGGGGGTACTTCTGGGACCGGCACAGAGGTACTCCCTCTGAAGTTGATTCAGACTATATTTCAATGTTGATTCAGATAGAATGTCCATGTATGATTTTATGACCAATAAATAACAAGCGTCAACATCTTAATGGAGATATGTCGGGTGGGGGGGGGGGGGGGGGGGGGGGGGGATGGGGGGGGGGGAGGGTGGGAGTGGGGGGGGGGGAGGGGGGGGGGGGGGGGGGGGGGGGGGGGGGGGGGGGGGGGGGGGGGGAGAATGACTCCCCCGGGAGTACTTTATGAAAACAAGGGGGGTCCATATTTTACCCGACCCAGAAGTACTCCCGGGAGTCATTCTGGCGCGTGCCCAGAAGTACCCCCTTGGGAGTAGTTCTGGGCGGGGAGTTCTTTTTTGGGTTGTTACAGGAGAAAGGGTTAGTCAGGCAGGGGAGACTGGGAGAGTGTGGCACAGGAAAGCGGATGGCCCCTTCAGAGATTGTAGAGTGTGGCACAGGAAAGCGGATGGCCCCTTTCAGAGATTGTAGAGTGTGGCACAGGAAAGCGGATGGCCCCTTCAGAGATTGTAGAGTGTGGCACAGGAAAGCGGATGGCCCCTTCAGAGATTGTAGAGTGTGGCACAGGAAAGCGGATGGCCCCTTCAGAGATTGTAGAGTGTGGCACAGGAAAGCGGATGGCCCCTTCAGAGATTGTAGAGTGTGGCACAGGAAAGCGGATGGCCCCTTCAGAGATTGTAGAGTGTGGCACAGGAAAGCGGATGGCCCCTTCAGAGATTGTAGAGTGTGGCACAGGAAAGCGGATGACCCCTTCATAGATGTTAGAATGTGGCACAGGAAAGCGGATGGCCCCTTCAGAGATTGTGTAGAGTGTGGCACAGGAAAGCGGATGACCCCTTCATAGATGTTAGAATGTGGCACAGGGAAAGCGGATGGCCCCTTCAGAGATTGTAGAGTGTGGCACAGGAAAGCGGATGGCCCCTTCAGAGATTGTAGAGTGTGGCACAGGAAAGCGGATGACCCCTTCATAGATGTTAGAATGTGGCACAGGAAAGCGGATGGCCCCTTTAGAGATTGTAGAGTGTGGCACAGGAAAGCGGATGACCCCTTCATAGATGTTAGAATGTGGCACAGGAAAGCGGATGGCCCCTTCAGAGATTGTAGAGTGTGTGCGCAGGAAAGCGGATGGCCCCTTCAGAGATTGTGTTACAAATGTCTGTAGGAACCGAAACACAAAGCTACAGAAGTGAGATCATTATCGATCTGCTTTTGTCCGTTCTTTTAAACGAAGAATACAACAATGATGAAATTCCTGTAGCTTTCTTTTCTCTTTTAAAACATTTATATGTACAACAAACAAACAAACAAACAAAGGCATAAATGTATGAAAATGAGAGCACGTATAATGACAGCACATATAAGCATTAATGCTGGAAAGCATGTCACATACAACTTCATGTCAGGATTCGGTCACTGGGAGAAAGAATATTACAGTCGTATTTCAACGATAGTATCTTACTAGTAAAGCACTAAGGTCGCCTGGTATAATGCCAACAAACAGAAGAAAAAAAGTGTAAACCGACGATCTTCTTCACTCCGCTATGTTGGCAAGCGCATCAATATTTTGATGGAATGCTAGCTTTCCAAAACGCTTTTAGGCCTGTAAAGACCTAAAACACGTCGTAATAGGATCTGATGCACCTGTGCTAGACAGGCTAGTGGCGAGAGTCTAGGCTAATAGTAACCAGGTCTTTCTCTACCCTCCGCCTTTTCCATCGTGGGTCTATCCTGTCATTTACTTCGCTTCAAGTCTTCTTCTCCACGTTCTTGCTTTCTCAGTGGTCTTCCTTAAACCCACCACGTTCACGGTGAGAGCGACCTGCAGAGCATCCAGATGGAGGAAATGAGATCACTGAGATTTAGAGAGCAGGGGCTTTCCCTGTCCCTTTAGTTTGGACTTCTCCTAGATAGGGTATGGACACTGGCCCGGGTGTTTCAATCGACTACTCCTGCATAGGGCTGGGACAAGGCAGGCAGTGCCCCTGCTGGCCATGGTAATGGAGGGTAACCCTACAATGCTCGGCTGTTTGTCCCAGAAAGCTGGGCGTGATCAAAGTGTGGGGCAGGGGGATCAGGGGGATAAGGTCAGTTGGCCTATGTTTGTCATAAACCCTCCCGAAGCCTGGGTCAAGATGAAAGATTCTATACTCTGGCCCGTTAGGCGAACTCAATGGTTGGTAGGTCACGGCTAGCTAACAAAAAAAAAAAGGAAATTTCTTTACCAACAAATCTCCCCAAACGATAGAAATCACAGGAAAACAAAAACAACATTGTCCACAGATGATAGTGACAATAGCGATTAAGACACAAAATGTGAGAGGAAAACACAGGTTATAGGGCTTCGTGGCGATGGTCGATGAATGTGAGAGGGACAAAGCAATTTATGCTGTGAGATCATTTGCGATTCAAAAGAGTTTTCAAGGTCTGGTGAGTGACCAGGAGTGTATCAAAAGACTCGAGTGGGTAGCTCCTCTCCACATGGGTATTAAACCATCAATTAGAACAGCTCTACAAAGTCACGATGTTTGTTGGCAGAGGGATGAGAATGTCTCCACATAGTCTGAAGGGGTGTGTCAGAAGCGGAAATCGAAGTGAACTGGGGCCGCATGGAATTGTGTACGTTCATCACATGATCGCGCTGGCAAAGGGTCATAAAGGGTCCCCGACCAACACACTCTTTCTCTGATATTACCGAGGACTATCAGAGTTGATGAATCCAGTGGAGGAGAAGCCTCATGTCCCGTCTCCAGTGAGATGCTTTCCATGCCAAAAGTTTGTCCGGATCCAGACAGGTGTTCTGGTGAGGAATTTGACGTCCTACAAAGCAGTCCACAAGAGCTATGCCAGGGAGCAGCCCCTGAAGATGTGGCCGTGGCTACCCTTCCTCGTCACGGGACTTCCCGAAGTAGCAGCTAGAGAAATCCACGACAGAAGTAAAAACGAAACAAAACAAAAGGAATGGTGGTCTGCAGTCAGACTGTATTCTTCATGTCTTCAACAGCTGTGAAGAAAATTCCGACAGTGTCTGCCTACAGCCAGACAGACTTGTCATTCTCAGAGGGATGTGGTGCAAAGAAATGGCATTGCCTCAGGCGGAGGCGTGAAACCCAACCTTCTACAACGCCTTGCACATTAAAACGTTCACCTCCGGGCATTTTGTGAAAAACCATTCATTCTCGACCTCGGAGATAAGAGGAGGACACGAAGTCGAGATGGTAGAGATGGGGAAAAAAAAATCCACCCTTTCCCGCCTAATCTCAGCATACTGGCTGCTCGGCCAGCGTCACAGGAGAAAGTCCCCTTAAATCAGACACAAAACGTTCCTGATCCTTTCTATGTGCTACAGGCTGAAGACGATGCGGAGATGAAATGAAATGTCTACCGCTGTCCCATCATTATGGAGACAGTCTTGTATCTTTGGAGCATAATTCCAGAAACTACAGCCCCTCTGTCAATACCAGAAGCGTGTGGTGACTTATCTCCAGGAGATGCAAATTCACAATCAGACATAATTTACTCTGTGCATACGTATGTGCCATTGGATTCTGTTTCTGAACCCAGATTTACAGATTGTGCTATATCCCCAGCTTGATGCCAAGGAAGCACCGACACAATCAGCCGTGCCTTACTGACGAGTGCTGATCAGCGGACGAAAAGCTTCGGAGCGGGTGGTATGAGTGGCTCTGTTTTCAAGCGCAGAAAAAAAAAAAGAATGAAATAGAGGTCAATGTAAACATTACATCCATCCTTCACGAGTAGCCTATGGAGACCATCCAATTCCATCATGAAAACAGACCCATTCACAGCATCTGTCCAGAGTTAATGTCTTTCACTGAACTGAACTGCTATATGGAAAACTAACTGATTGTGGAAGTCCCCCTCAGTATCAAAAGGGGGGAAATACCACCAAAATATAAATCTCTGATTTTCGCACTACGAATGGCTCAAAAACAAAATACTGCGATGTTCCAATCGTTCAACACCTATATAAATGTGTGTTGTGTGTGTGTGTGTGTGTGTGTGTGTGTGTGTGTGTGTGTGTGTCTGTTGTTACGGTCATTCTTACTACCTGCTAACCTAAACTCTTTTCAAGCACCCATTCCAACGAGTCACTCAAGCACCCATTCCAACGAGTCACTTTCGATCCGTTCTAATACTCCTTACTTAGGCATTCTAGTGGGAAAGAAACAAACATTTAGTTGAAGTTTTTTTTTGTTTGTTTGATTGATTTTCATTTCCAGATTCTCTTATCATGGTAAAACCCTCCGTTATTCTACTTCCTCAATCTCACTTTGATTGAATACGTCCCTCTAAATCTGGTCAACTATTCCGTCTGTTTCAAGATGTCTGACTTCCCAAGTGTAGCATAGCGACTCCAGAATGATTTCCGTTCGTACAAGCCTGTCTGGCATGCCCCTGTGTGTGTGTGTGTGTGTGTGTGTGTGTGTGTGTGTGTGTGTGTGTGCGTGCATGCATGTGTGCGTACGTGTGTGTGTACGCGCATCTGTGACGTAATTCAGCATCAGAGGAAGTTTGTGTATGGTGTGCGCGCGTGCGTGCGTGCAAACGTATGCGTGTGCGCGCATGTGTTTGCATGTATGTATGTGTATGCATATGCGCGAGCGCGCGAAGGGGGGGGGGGGGGGGGGGGGGAGAGAGAGAGAGAGAGAGAGAGAGAGAGAGAGAGAGAGAGAGAGAGAGAGAGACAGAGAGAGAATTGGTTGCTGATGTTGTGTAGTATACAAGTTAGGGATGCTCGATGTATTTCCTTCTGAGTTGGGATCTAGTGTTTTTCTTTTTTTTTTTTTTGTTTTTTGTTTTGTTTTGTTTTGTTTTGTGTTTTTAAGTCAGACCAACATAGATTTTCTCTGAAGGAAGCAACACCACTGAAACGTTTAGAGAATCGACTACCGCTTGTGTTGTCTTTTCTACCATAGCAACGTGTACTATGGAGACGAACTGGACCACAAGGAGCTCGGGAACTCTCAGTAAGGTGTGTCTAGGCAAGCACACTCTGCATACGCGCGCTTCGTTTGAAAACAAAACAAACAAACAAACAAAAAAAAAACCCACTATCCTACTCAGCTAGAAACGGTACACGCGTGCACAGTATCCTTCTCCTCTGTGTGTGTGTGTGTGTGTGTGTGTGTGTGTGTGTGTGTGTGTGTGTGTATCCAAACGCACTCACACGTCTTGTGAAGCTGCCAATTCCAGACAGCCTTAACGGGGTTGGAGTGGTAATGATGAACATTTCTGTGGCTCATTACTCAGAGAGTTACTCTGAAGACATTACAAAAAACAAACAAAAAAAAAAAAAAAAACAACGAACAAATAGCCAAAGTCTCTCTCTCTCTCTCTCTCTCTCTCTCTCTCTCTCTCTCTCTAGCCCCCCCATCCCCCTCCGCCGCCTCCGACCTTCCACCACTGTTCTCCACTCTAACCCCGTCCCTTTCCTCCACCCCTCCCCAACACATACACACAGCCTCCACCCCTCCCACACACATACACACAGCCTCCACCCCTCCCCCACACATACACACAGCCTCCACCCCTCCCCCAAACAACACACAGTCCCCCACACATACACATACACCACAGCCACAACCTGCTTTTCCAGTCATACACCTCGAAGCGCTCAAGGCGCCCCCCCGCACACACATGCCCCCCCCCACCTCCCCCCCCACCCCCCCCCCCCCCCCCCCCCCCCCCCCCCCCCCCCCCCCCCCCCCCCCCCCCCCCCCCCCCCCCCCCCCCCCCCGCGCGCGCCACACATACACGCACACACACACACACACACCACACATACACGTGCGCGAACGAAACGCTGTCACGCACAAACACCCACGAACGCCCCCTCCCCTCTCCGCTACGCCCCACCCCCCCACCCCCTCCTCCACACACACACACACACACACAATGACACGCACGAATAAACAAGACTAAAATAGCTTGCATACAAGATATAAACGAAGCAGTATATGTGAACTGGAAAATGACAACTGTAAGAGTGCTTTGCGCGAAGAGTTTAAATTCTCATCGATAATGACACCTGTTGCAAGGGGAATTACAGAAAACACTGGTACGTTCCGTTCTCCATCACAGGATGAAGATCACCTAGTCAATCCCATACACAACCAGTCCAACCATTCCAACTCTCGCTTTACAGACATAAAATAGACGCTATTGTGAAAAGCATTATTGAAACCCAGATGACCGAAAAAAAAAAAAAAAACTGCCACTGCACCCCCCTCCCCACCCCCTCTTCCCTTTCTCTCCTCCCCCCCCCCCCCCCCCCCCCAAAAAAAAAAACCGCTTTGGTGGTAAAAACAAAATATTTCACCTGAATAAATAAATACACAAGTTTAAAATAGCACTAGGGAGAGCGCAGTCTTCCACCCAAGTCGAACGGATCCTGGTTCGGTCCTCCGGGCTGAACAGACACCAATTGTTTTAATAGGTTCGTCTTAAGGTCACATTCTACTACCACCCCCCCCCCCCCCCCTACGTTTCGGTGAAATTGTTTCAGTAGTTTTGTGTAGTCTTACAAAAACAGGTAGTGGATTCGCTTTTTGATTCACACAGGTATGCTACAAAATGAAACAAACATAAAGACAGAAGAAATAACAAAAAAGGAAAAGTAAGTAAAAACCACAAGTAGCTGAAAAAAAAAAAAAAGCTGCGTGGTCAAAATGGACACTCAGAGTTATACATTTTTATTATCAAACATACATTATTACACTTAAAAAAAAAAAAAAGAATCATGAAACGTTATCCCCAAGAAGTATGTAAGGATCCATTAAAAAAAAGAAAATCTGCTTCCTTCATTTCTCTAGAAATTCTTGTTGTTTTATAGCTCTTTTTAAGCTCTTTCTCCTAGTCTGTCATAAGAGTTTGATCTTCTTCATTCAACATTTGTATATCAAGTATTTGACTAATAAATTGCATTGATCAAAGATGGCATCTGGTTTTGTTTGATCGTTAATCCCCAATAGGGCTGGGAGAGTCTTTTCCAGTTTCTACAGAATGTAGACTTTGTCGCTGTATAAGATTCCATGTTCTTTAAAATATTGTTGGTAACTAATTTATCATAGTACAATTAAAGTTTGGCACCAGTTTTATCGCATTTCCTTCATGTCTGAACATGGTTTTAGTGCGCCACTTCGTGAAAATTATGCATGTCCCCTGCAATATTTGTTCCTGTAAAAATTAATGTCCTAATTTATACCTGAACCTTTCTTTTGATTTGTAATTTTTGTTGTGACTTTGTCGTTTCAATGCATTTTATATCGTTCAATTTCATGTTTTGTAGCTGAATAATTCTCGACTAATTGTACGCAACTCACATACTGTGAACAGTTTATATTGATAATATACTTTCAGTGAAAGATATACACCTTGGAAAAACACCCGTTACCATCAGTGACATCAGTGACATCTCTTATTATCATAAACACATCTGTTTGTGAAAAGAAGGCCATTACCAGTTCTGAACTCGTTATCATGAGACAGTCAATCCGCCGGTGCCCCTTGTGCCCCTTGCAAAGAGACTGTTTGGAAAAAAAAAATTCTCATAAACTAGAAACATTCCTGCAAAGATCCTAAAATATGTTAACTTATCAGTCATCTTGGTCTGTTCCCTTTCAACGACTCGATCTTGGGACCATTTATGCACAGTAGTTTTTCTCATTTTTGATATTCCTGTGTAGATCTGTTTCATTCCTGTCATTTTGAACTCCACAAAAACTTCCATATTTGGAACACCTAGATCATCGCTTTCAACATTATGAACTGAATGTTCCCCCCTTTTTTATCTGTCTGATTACACATTTTGACAGTGACAGAAAATTTAAAACAGCAATTCTGTAAAAGGGGTGTGCAAATCTGTGCTGCTAAAAAAAATTGCTGAAGTTTTGCTAAATTCTGCTAACTTGCCCATTGTGTGTGACTTCCGTTATTTTTGACAATCGAACTTGAATGATTTACCTAGAAGTTGACATTCGGGACGGCTCATTTAATCTTTTCCTGATAAAACATGTCCGTTTTAATGATCATTTCCTCTGACCTAGCCACACGTTAACATATTCCTTGTAAAGTGTTAGTTCAGAATCCTTTTTTTTTCAAATACAGCAATAACGCTAGAAGGCAAAAAAAAAAAATCTTTATCTGCATCTATTGAGAAAAAAGAATTACAGTAGCACACACAAAAAAAATCTTCATCGCGTCAAATGCAAAGTGTGTATTTGTCAGAAACGCTGCACAGGTTCCTGGTAGTTTCTTGTATGTTCATTTGTGAAGAGTATGTCGACGGAAAATACGATCGCTTGTACAAGTTTTCAGAAAAAAAGGAAGGATTTTGAAAGTGTTGTGTCTCGTTCCTCCTAGTTATGAAAACCACCAGCATGCCTGCATGGCATATATGAACAGATACCACTGGGTGACTGGTTATGAAAACCACCAGCATGCCTGCATGGCATATATGAACAGATACCACGGGGTGACTAGTTTATGAAAACCACCAGCATGCCTGCATGGCATATATGAACAGATACCACGGGGTGACTGGTTATGAAAACCACCAGCATGCCTGCATGGCATATATGAACAGATACCACGGGGTGACTAGTTATGAAAACCACCAGCATGCCTGCATGGCATATATGAACAGATACCACGGGGGTGGACTGGTTATGAAAACCACCAGCATGCCTGCATGGCATATATGAACAGATACCACGGGGTGGTTATTATGAAAACCACCAGCATGCCTGCATGGCATATATGAAACAGATACCACGGGTGACTAGTTATGAAAACCATCAGCATGCCTGCATGGCATATATGAACAGATACCACGGGGTGACTGGTTATGAAAAACCATCAGCATGCCTGCATGGCATATATGAACAGATACCACGGGGTGACTGGTTATGAAAACCACCAGCATGCCTGCATGGCATATATGAACAGTTACCACGGGGTGACTGGTTATGAAAACCATCAGCATGCCTTACTGCATGACATATATGAACAGATACCACGGGGTGACTGGTTATGAAAATCACCAGCATGCCTGCATGGCATATATGAACAGATACCACGGGGTGACTGGTTATGAAAAACCATCAGCATGCCTGCATGGCATATATCAACAGATACCACGGGGTGACTAGTTTTTGTCGCCTGCAGGGTGAACAGACGGATCGCTGGAAAACTGGTCGACTGTGTGTACAGACAACGAGGCTTTGTGAACACGCATGCCTCATGGGTTTTCTTGCTTTTTTTTTCATTTTTTGTTTGTTTTTTGTTTGTTTTTGAAAGACACGGAATGGAATGTCTTGAGAAAATGTGTAGGCCACGATCGGCCCTATCTTGGGCTCGGCAAACCTCCTGGTGAGATAAGGTGATCTCCCTGACGACAGTCCTCCTCGTATTTCAAAGCTTCGAGATACTTGTCTATTTACCGTAACATTGAGAAAGGAAAGGGGTTAGTTACGGCCACAGACACAGACAAACAGATGACGGGACAAAACACGGGGCATTTTGACATCTTGGGTCTTCTTCAGGCAAAAAACAAACAACAATTGCACAGTGAAAACGAAGAACGAGAAACCACTTGTCTTCTCGTCTTCGGCGCAAAATGGCCGCTATAAGATTTTTTATGTTTTGTTTTACTTTTATGGAATGTGGATATCCATTTATGAATGTATTTTTCGAAATCAAAAGCACTTACAACTTTATTTATAGTTGTCTATTTTATCTATTTGACCAAACTGAAATCTTATCAAAAGCCTCTGACACTAATGAACGACGAAGATAATTTGAAAACAATGCAAAGTGTCATCCAGTACTCTCCAGTTATCTCTCTGTGTATTGTCCTTCATTGCAAAGTGCCATCCGGTACTCTCCAGGTATCTCCTGCGTATTGTCCTTCATTGCAAAGTGCCCATCCGGTACTCTCCAGTTATCTCCTGCGTATTGTCCTTCATTGCATAGTGTCATCCGGTACTCTCCAGTTATCTCCTGCGTATTGTCTTTCATTGCAAAGTGTCATCCGGTACTCTCCAGTTATCTCCTGCGTATTTTCCTTCATTGCAAAGTGTCATCCGGTACTCTCTCCAGTTATCTCCTGTGTATTGTCCTTCATTGCAAAGTGTCATCCGGTACTCTCCAGTTATCTCCTGCGTATTGTCCTTCATTGCAAAGTGTCATCCGGGTACTCTCCAGTTATCTCCTGCGTATTGTCCTTCATTGCAAAGTGTCATCCAGTACTCTTCAGTTATCTCCTGTATAATTGTCCTTCGTTCAGTTTGCCACGCAGGATAATCCTGTTTTGTTTGAGAAAATTTGGTTACTGGGTCTCCAGGTTTG
>JADBJO010002013.1:165000-172500 GCA_016801955.1 Conus betulinus | reverse complement strand
GGCTCATATTCTTCACGGCAGTTTAACATATTTTATTGCATATGTAACTCACAAATGCGCGTAGAACATGTCAGGCTCATATTCTTCACTGGCAGCACGGTGTGCATGTAATTTTATTTGTTAGTGAAGAGCTGCCTGCCACACAGGCACGTGCGGCACACAGACAACCGTGTAAAACAACGCAAAGGCAGTGTAATGATAGTGGACCGAATTTTCTATGAAGTCGATCGGCATCATCACAGGAGGTGGTTTACTGCCAGGTGAGCGTGAACCGTGTAATGTTGTTTTCGGTGCTGTTGTATAGATATACATGCGTAAATATCTTGGCCGTTAAGCTCATTTAAAAGTATAATGCGCGCACCACACACCGAGTGGCGCGACCTGTCGTGTGTGTTCGTAAATGCACTTATAATGTTCAGTGTCGCTGGCATGCTGTCCGTGAACCCCCCCCCCCCCCCCTCCCCAATTTATTCATGCTGCATTTCGTCATGTTTGTTGGTAGATGGCCTGTTCAGCCGCTCTCACAGCACTCTGCGTGTTGCACTTCACACGGTGAGTTGGTCCAAACAAACAGCCACTGGTTTCAGACACTTTGTCAAGGAGGCGTAAGAAGACACGCCTGGCGATGTGTGCACCATGTCAGACAGCGTAAGTGCAGAAGACACGCCTGGCGATGTGTACACTTTGCCAGGCAGCGTAAGTGCAGAAGACACGCCTGGCGATGTGTACACTTTGCCAGGCAGCGTAAGTGCAGAAGACACGCCTGGCGATATGTACATCTTGTCAGGCAGCGTAAGTGCAGAAGACACGCCTGGCGATATGTACACTTTGCCAGGCTGCGTAAGTGCAGAAGACACGCCAGGCGATGTGTACACCTTGTCAGGCAGCGTAAGAAGACACGCCTGGTGGTGTGCATAGCGCAGCTGGATGAGAGCAAGCCACTGTACGGCGCTGTGTGGACACACACTGGCTCTCTCATCTTCACCCCTCCCTTTTCACCTGAGCTCCACCTGGTAAGAGCGCAGGGGTTGATCCCTCATCTACAGACTTAAGTGTTCTTTGTGATCAGTTTTGATCTGTCAGATGACAAGAGCTGGTCAGCCTGACTGAGGAACTTCCATGACCTTTTTCTGCAGTTGGGTGGTTTTAATGAGCTCAGTCCTCTATGGGGTAGTGTGAATACTTAATCCAGAGGTCTCCTTTTCGAAGATGTCTTTTCAGGATTGCATCTGTGTTCTCTGAATGATGGGTCTTGTGTTTAGATTTGTCGAGATTTTAGATGCTTGTGTTTAGATTTGTCGAGATGTGATCCTCAGGTGGTCGTGGACTGTGAGTGGTGTGCTCATGATGATCTGCATAGAAGTGACCACTTTTCCAATTGTCGTGAAATCCGAAATTACGGCACAATTCGTGAACATTTCGGATTTCAAAAAGCTTTCGACAATCCGACAATTTTGTCGGACCCAACGAAACTTGTTTTGTAATGTTTTATTTTGTGCCAATAGTTCGACACATCACGATTTCGACGTTTTCGATAGTCCGACTTCAAAGTTAGATTGCCGCACGGTCTTCTTTGAAACCACATTCGGGTATCATTGCTTTTTTGCGACAGAGGAAGTGGGGTTAAATGTTGACAATACCAGAGAGAGAGAGAGAGAGAGAGAGAGAGAGAGAGAGAGAGAGATTTTACTTTCAATATGTCAGACTAACGGGAATTATAAAACTGGGTTGTGTGTCGGATTATCGAAACGAGTTGGAATTGTCGGAATCGTGGGATGTCGGACTATCGCTACTTTTTCTTACAGTGTCGGATTATCGAAACATCTGAACGTGGGGTGTCGGACTACCGATGTGTCGGACTATCGAAAAAGTTTCAGCCGACGTCATTTGAAGGAGGATGTCTCTGCATACAAATCGTGTACATGTGATTCATCCAAATTTCCTGACAACTCACCATGGAGTTTCCTCACCTTGGAATCCGCTTTGATCTAGCCTCACATTGCAAAGACTTCATCAGCTCTTTTGCACACAAGTCACTCCCCCCCCCCCCCCCCCCCCCCCCCCCCCGAGCTTTGAGCTTTGTACTAAATGTCCATCTTTTCTAAGAATATTTACTCATGGTTCCAAATCTGAAGAGGGAATTGCTTATGTTGCAGCAGCTCCATTTCAGAAATGTTCTAAACACATTTCCACAGAAAACCGTTCAGACTGCCAAGCTGACAGCGTTGGTCCTGGCATTTCAGATGGTGGCTGATAAATAAGAATGACTTTCTCGTTCTCTATGACTCCCCTTTCTGCTTTGGAGACTGTTGCTGACCGTTAGCTGAAGTAGTATCTTACTTACCTAAAGTCAGACATGAACACTGGACAGCAGACTGCATGAGCTTGCTCTTATTCTCAGATTATAAAAATAGGGGGGTGATAAGCCTTCATATCTGCAGTGGTAGATGATTCTGCCTAACTACAGTATGTGCTTGAGTGGGTGAATGGGGAATAAATAAATGCTTCTCAAAATGAACCTTCAGCAAGCTTATAGTCTCCAAAGTGGGAGACCATCTCCAATGGGAAGAAAGCTCACTAACATATAACTCCTGGTCAGATACCGGTATTTCGAAACCTGATTGTTTCTCCTCAGTGACCGCGGAAAGTGGTAATTTGACTCCTGTGCCTTTTCGGTTTTAAGAAGAATGCTATACCAGAAAAAGGCTGGTGTGCAATACCATAGTATGTTTGTTGTTGAGTTTTCAAAAAACTAACTAAAGTGTGCCACCTAAGAAGCAAAAGAAAATCATGAAAGAGCAAAACAAGCTACATTTCTTGTGAAAAGTAGAAATATAAAAAGATAACCTCTTAAGACACAAGTGGTACTTATCCTTGGAATTTATTGTTTCATTGTAATTTAGTCCCTTGTGGATTCATTCCAAGAACTGGCCCTCAGCACTTGTGTCTTAAGAGGTTATCTTTTTATATTTTTCTACTTTTCACAAGAAAATGTAGCTTGTTTTGCTCTTTCATGATTTTCTTTTGCTTCTTAGGTGGCACCTTAGTTAGTTTTTTGAAAACTCAACAAACATACTATGGTATTGCACACCAGCCTTTTTCTGGTATAGCATTCTTCTTAAACCGAAAAGGCAGAGGAGTCAAATTACCACTTTCCGCGGTCACTGAGGATGAAACAATCAGGTTTCGAAATACCGGTATCTGACCAGGAGTTATATGTTAGTGAGCTTTCTTCCCCATTGGAGATGGTCTCCCACTTTGGAGACTATAAGCTTGCTGAAGGTTCATTTTGAGAAGCATTCATTTATTCCCCATTCACCCACTCAAGCACATACTGTCTACCACTGCAGATATGAAGGCTTATCACCCCCTATTTTTATAATCTGAGACATAAGAGCAAGCTTTGTTTATAATTCAATATATATATATATATATATATATATATATATATATATATATATATGTGTGTGTGTGTGTGTGTGATCTACTTTGAAAGTTGACTTCAACGAGATAATTGTCATAATGTGGCCCTTTGCACTGGGCTGGGCTATAAGCAAAATGGATTGAATTTAACTCTCCAGCTCTCACATTAAACTGTGTTCGGAAAACCTGAAGATGATTTACAGACTCTGATCATATTCCTATATGACTGACCGGAAATGAAAGGATAGAGCAGGAAGATCCACAACTGGATATGATACCAAAATATGATTATAGACATACAGAATGTTTTTTTTTTTTGTTTTTTTGTTTTTGTTTTTGTGTGTGTTTTTTTTTTTTTGGGTGAAAATGCTATTCTAACAACGAAAACAGAGCCTTCATTCACAGAAAATGTGGACGCTCCTTACAATATACAGCTTTCTTCTACCAGCAGCAGAGATTTCCGTTTCAAAATTAATTCATTCAAAATCAGGTGAACATGATGGCAGTGTTTGGCGGAACAAAGAACGTGTAAGCGCAAACGATGAAAGGAAATGTATTTACGTAACATGTTTGCAGATAAAAGATCAACCCGGGAACAGAGTGACAGTTTTGGAAGATGCAAAACAAACAGAGCTGGAATATATTTTGTAATTTTAAAACCTACATAGATATGGGGAAATTTGAGAACTGTTATATATAACGAGAAGCGGGTCCCAATTAAATGAAACAAGAACTTTCCTTCAAGTGCCTTAGAAAAAGTTAAGACCTTTGCAGGTATGCTTGCCAGTCCTAGCTGCGCCGAAGATCAGACGGATACAAGCAGAAAGTTTAGAGAGCAGAAAAAAACGAACTCTACAGCAATCCTACACTAAATTGTACCAAACAACACTGGTACATGTTTGACTATACAAAAAGTAAAGTAAAAGATGCAAAACATTTCTAACCCAAATGAGAAAACGTTAGTTTGTTTAGAGGCAATGTCAAATCCTTTTTCTTTTTTAATTTGCCATAAAATTTCATTAGCTTTCTTCATGAAATATTTCAGAAATGCTCATGCAGTTATGAAATGTCAAAACTATGGAAACAATCAATAGCTGTTCCAATTCCAAAACAAGATAAACGTTCTAAAGACCTCTAATACTCTTATGGCACGTGTGTGACACTGTGGAAAGAATTATTCTGAGTAGACCTATACATACTGTGAGAAAAACATTATAACAACAAGAAATCAGGCAAAGGGCGATCAACAACTGAGATTTCAGTCAAACTATCGATCACGGCAAGAAAACAATTTGCTGGACGTTAATGTTATCAGTGATTTTTTTTAATGAATAAAGCATACGACCAAGCGGAGCACTCCCGGTTTTTACGCGCGTGTGGTGTACTGGCACTTTCACACTGAAAATGTGCTGCTTATACAAAGGCTTGACTTGACTTAGTCCTCTGAATTCCCTGGGGAACATAGGGCCGCAACCACACTCTTCCAGCGGACACGGTTTCAGGGAGATCCTCTTCAGCTCGGCGCAGGTCATTCTGGCAGCCTTCACTTCTGCGTCGGTACTCCTTCGCCATGTCTGCCTTTGTCTTCCCACTTTTCTCTTGCCCTGAGGGTTCCATTCAAGGGCTTGTCTTGCGATGTTAGATGGAGACTTTCTGAGGGTGTGGCCTATCCATCCCCTCTTCCGTTTTCCGATTTCTGATTCTATTGGAACTTGCTTGGTCTTGTTCCAAAGTTCTGTGTTGGCGTTAACATCTCTGGCCATCTGATGTTCAAAATGTTTCGCAGACATCTGTTGATAAATGTTTGGAGTTTGTGGGTGTTTGTCTTTGTTGTTCGCCACGTTTCAGAACCACATAGAAGGACAGATTTCACGTTTGAGTTGAAGATTCTGATCTTGTTGTGGTGTGAAAAGGGCAGAAGAATTCCACAGAGGCCGTAGCGTAATAAAGATGTGGAGGAAAGCCAAGAACGTGTGACAGCAGGCGTGAGAGGTTGGCTTGTTAGGTGTGTGCGTGGGGTTTTTTCTTTCTTTCCTTCCTTCTTTTTTCTTTCCCTCACTCCCCTTCTCCCCCACTGTCGATCCCACCTTCCCTTCCCTCCCCAAATCTCCGACCCCCCCCCCCCCCCTCTCCAAGCCCACATCTATCGCCCACCCCCCGCTCCCTTCCCTTCTTTGACGAGTTTTAGTATTTTGTATAAAAGGTTTGGGTTATATAAGGACTGGCTCAGGTATGATCATTTTGTTACAATTCATTCTTTAAAAAAAAAAGAAAATAAGCGACAATCATAACCAATAAATAGCGCACCAAGGGTATTAAATTTTGTATGTGTATATGCGCCTAGGCATGCGTTCGGCACTTAAGGTTTGTGACTGAGCAACTGAGAGAGAGAGAGAGAGAGACAGACAGACAGACAGACACAGAGAGAGGGACAGACAGACAGACAGACAGACAGAGACAGACAGACAGAGAATATGTGACTGACTGAGCAACTGAGAGAGAGAGAGAGAGACAGACAGACAGACAGACAGACAGACGACGCAGAGAGAGAGAGGGACAGACAGACAGATAGACAGACAGAGAACATGTTGCTACTTTGGGCAATTTGTGGGGATCATGAGGTGCGATATTTCATTTGGCATTCAAATATTAAGTATATGGGAGAGAGAGATTTTGTTTTCTTTGCTATACTTACGCTCATTTTGCCGATCAAGATTATGTTGTTTATAATTTTTCAAAGCGTCTCTGCTTAAGGATCGATTGTCTCTTCCCAGCAAGACGTCACGTTATGATAGTTTTATCTGCATTCCAAGAAGACCTTGAGTGTAATTTTCGATCTTTTTCCAAAAATCAGAAACGGGCGGGCACTTGTAAAAGAAATGTTCGATATAATCCACTTCATCCCTACAGATGGAGCATCTGTTACCATCCACTAGCTTCATTTTGTGTAGTAGTATATTTGTAGCGTAGAAGTTTGCATTATTTTCCATTATAGTTCCTGTACTCGAACTTCCTTTGTTGCAACGTGAGGGAGTGTCCATACATTTTCATCGATTTCAAAGTCCAGTTTTCTTTGTCAAAAACCAATAGCACAGGGCTTTATATCGGCCCTCCTTTCATTTTATTACGTAAAAATTGTAGAATGTTCTTTGGTTTGGTACAGAAATTGTATACTTCTTTTTGTTCTGTGTATTCCGAGTTAATCATTCCGCTTTGTTGACTAATCCATTCCTTCCACTGCTTTAGGGAAGCGTTAATTACCGCGTTTAGTTCGAATATAGTGATGACTGGACTTGGTCTATTTTTTGTTGTTGTTGAAATTCTTCTATGTTTAGAAGTATAGATTCATTTAAGTTTATTAGATCTTTTTATTCTCTCTATTCCACTATATTTCTAAGCAGGGAAAAAAGACAGAATGATTCTTATATTGTATTAACCTGTGGTTCCATATTAGTTGATTTTTGAAGTTGTTTATGCTTACTTTTTTCATTGTGTTTTAGCGTTTTGTTCTCCAGGTAATTGCAAATAACCTTTTTTTTTCTCCAGAAGTCGCTTTTAATTTTTCCAAGAGCTCTCTGCATTTCCAACGGCTTACAGTTTATTTCATATATTAGGTTGCCGCTTGCTATCTGGTGGTAATACCACTTGGGAATAAGACTCCAGTTATCGTCCTCTGGCACGTATATTTTACCCATCCACTGAAGATAAAAACACGTTTGTAGTTGGCTTATGTGTTGGTCACTTATGACCACCGTGCTCTAGGCTGTTTTCCACCACTTTTCTCTTGACCTTTTCGAATGCTCTTTTATTTGAATACTTCCTTCGCCAATTTATACAGAGTTCGGTTTATCTACGTGCGAACATTTTCTGGTAATCCAGTTGACTGCATTACGAATATAAACTGGCTTACTAAGAGGCTCTTTTTGCTATGACTGCTTTTCCACGTACACTAAGATCTCTACGGCTCCATAATTTTATAAGACTATGCATTTTATGCAATCTTTTTATCCAGTTCTCTTCAATGTACTGGGCTCTTGTATTGTTTTTAAAGAATAATCCTAGAATCTTGATTTTGTC
>JADBJO010002013.1:147500-160000 GCA_016801955.1 Conus betulinus | reverse complement strand
TCTGTCTCTGTCTCTCTCTGTGTCGGTCTGTCTGTCTGTCTATGTCTGTCTGTCGCTCTCTCCTCTCTCTCTCTGCCTGTCTGTGTTGCTGGCTGGCTGCCTGCCTGCCTACCTCTCCCCCACCTCTCTCTCTCTCTCTCTCTCTCTCTCTTTCTCTCGACACCCCCCCCCCCCCCCCCCCCCCCGCATCTCTTCTCTGTTATATATGTAAGCCTCGCAACTGTTTCCACATCAACTGCTTGTATTTCTTTTCTTTTTTTTTTCTTTTTTTGCGGGAGTGCAGTCTACTGTTAAGTAAGACCTTGGTCGGGGCCACCATGGGTGAGTGATCCTCCCCTCCACCCCCTCCTTTCTTACAAAACACACGTGAGTTCATTTGGTGTGGTTTCTAATTCACCCACGGTACTGCCACACATCAGCGCTTTGCCACCTTGCTTTACGAGACTCAGCTCGCATCTTATCGCCCCCACCCACCCCCCATTCCTTCACTGCCTTTCCCCACCTCACTTTGCCCTCCACCCCCACCACCTCTCTTCTCTGACCCCTCCTTCACCTGCTTGAATCTCATTCCCTGCTCCTGCTCTGTATCCTCATTCCTCCATATTTTCTTTTTCTGCAGTGCAGCTCTGCGGCTGACAGCCATCTTGGAAGTATTGTTTTGTGAATGTTCAGGTCTGATATTGTGACTTGTGGAGAAGGTTTGTCGATATTCATTTGCGTGTTTCGTATTGCGTATTCAGAAAGTGTTATTTGATTACCTTTGTTTTCTACTACGTTTATATGTACTTTGGTTTTTTGGTTTGTTTGTTTGTTTGCTTGTTTTTAGTAGCGCTTCAATCCGTTTCTGTCTTCCTTAATAATTTTCTTTTCGTATTTGTCTATTTTATATTAACACCTTTCCTGGACTCCATAGATCCATCCTACTTCCGTCTTTGGCTCAGGAGAATGCAGTGTGGACGTACAATGAACGTTCTACACATACACTGTTTCCCTTTCACTCCGGATTGCACAGAAGCAGCTTCTTGCGGTTGAGTTACTTCGCATGCATGTATGTTTCTTCTGAGAATCAAACTGACCATTGAAACAGAAGCTGTCAATTTTTTTTTTCAATCTGGATTGATCCATGCACGCACGACTACAAGTTGCAAGAAAATTTCTTTTTTATTTTCTTTGGCAAATATCTCTTTTTAGGCATATATCTGTTTTTCTTTTATCCAGTTATGAGGGAATTTGAGACCATTGATAGCACTTAATTGCAGTGAGTTGTATCTTCTCTGTTTTGTTTATTCTTCACACAAGGAATGCTTTATTAAACGTTATATTTGTTGCCATGAGTATTTTCATAGTGGCAAATTCTCCAGCTGTTCAGTGTGGACGAAAATAAAGTGTAATTATATAGTTCTGTACTTGGTGTTGGCACGCACTCCATTAGCTACAAAAGGGATAATTAACCACGTTATTACAAGGCAGATCCCCCCAAACGTTTGCACTTCATCGAGACTTTTCGGATTTTCAAATGTGTTGACTCAGTACTGCATATATTCTAGAACGTTCGAAATATTTCCGGAATAAAATTCACCATTTTACAATGTCCGTGATCTTTGCTTGTACCTCAGCGATCTCCTGTGATCAGAAAGTAGTCGTTCCACATACAAACTGGCCACAGACCGATCTCCTGAATTGCGTACAAAATGAGATTTAAAAAAAAAATACTTACGTTAAAAATGTAAAATCTAACACGCTGAATACAAGCATTTGAAGTGCACAGCATGCGTTTAAATTTCGAGGTGTGTGTGTGTGTGTGTGTGTGTGTGTGTGTGTGTGGTGTGTGTGTGTGTGTGATGTTCAGAAGGTCCTCGTGACCCTTCAGAAGGCTGGATTTACTGCTCGACCAACAAATATCTTTACTGGATTTTCAGAACTTGAGTTTCTGGGACATGCTGTTGGTCGCGGGATTTGTCAACCCCAGAAGGAAAAGATTGAAAAGATCTTAAAGATTCCTGTCCCTTCCACAAAACGCTAGATCAGAGCACTGTTGCGGTTAGTTGGCTACTATAGGAAGTTTATGCCAAAACTTGCCACGGTCACTGCTCCCATCTCCAGCCTGTTGGCTGGTAAGTCTCCTTCGTCGGACTGCTTGGGCTCCAGACTGTCAGAGTGCTTTGCAGGCTCTCCAGGAGTGTTTGTCAAGATCCCCTGTTCTCTTATTGGCTGATCTTTCCAGCCATTTGTGGTAAGAAAAGATGCCAGTTCCACTGGAACAGGTGGAATTCTGCTGCAGGATGTTGAAAGCACTCTGCATCCTGTCACTTTCGTTAGCAGAAAACTACTTCCCAGAGATTCGCGGTACAGCACAAGAGAAAGGGAGTGTTTGGCCATCGTTTGGATCATTTCAAAATTGGGCAGGTACCTCTGGGGAAGGGAGTTTCTGTTGGAAACAGATCACCGTCCTCTGGCATATCTTCAGTCAGGGAGGTTTAGAATTCCAGGATCATGGGGTGGGCACTTGCTCTCCAAGAATATCGTTTTTTCCGTGCAGTCAGTCAATGGATCTGAGAAACTTTGGGCTGATTTTTCTCAGCAGAGCTGATTGATTGGAAGTATGTTGTTGCCTGTTCGTATCACGTCAGGGTGCTGGATTTGTATGTTCTCTTCTACATTTTCTTTGTAGAACGTTGGCACGTTCTTTCATTAGGGGGGGGGGGGGGGGGGGGGGGGGGGGGACTGTAACAAAAGGCGTTTTGTCCCAGACAGTTTAGAGATGGGACGAAAAAAAGGAAACACCTAGTTGAGAAACGTTGTGCGTGCGCAGCTTGCATGGATTGCATGAACATAATTCACTCATCTGTTGTGGGGAAGTTGTGGGCTGAGTTCGTTGTCACAGTTGACATGTCTTTCGCCTCGTAATGGTATTTATACGTTAAGCCGTAGATAGGGAAATAGGAGGTTTAACATATTTCATGACTGGGGAACTTAACAATCTTTAGGTATGTTTGTTACAGAATACCAGCCCAAGTCTACAGTATTTTTTATGAAGGGATGAGGTATTCATGTTGTGAATATGAGGAATTCAGCTGGAATTAACAGTTTGAATGAATGTTATCTGTTCTTTCAGTCAGTAGTTTCTGTTCGAAGAAGTTGAATGAAAAAAAAAAAAAAACTTTGTTGATGGACAATTTTACCAGCACCCCCCCCCCCCCCCCCCCCCCCCCGGCACACACACACACACACAAACGTATGCTCTGTCGGAAATTGATATGCTATTGTGTGGTGTGACTGATGATGATGTGTAGTTAATAAGTCAATCATTTATTTTGTAGGAGTGTATGCTTGTGTCTATAAATTGTCATCAACCATCATTTTAAGTTTATCTGAAATCATGTTGGTTGATAATTCAAGAAAGGGGATATAAAGAAAACGGTTATCACGGGGGTAATAAAAAGAAATCCTTTCTTGTCAAATGTTACTGATGAGGGCTACAAAGTTGAATTGCGTTTTTATTGTTTCTAATAAGGGTAGTAAATCGAAATCTTTTCTCGGATAGCGTTTCCTGTAAAGGTATGGTGTCTATGTCGTTGTGTTTGTCCCACTTAGGATGATAGGACTACATTTCGTGACCTGTGGGTGGACTTTGGGGAAGAAGGGGAGGTTTCAAAAGGACAAAAAAGTTTTCATGGCCGGCCATGGCCGCTGAAAGAGGGAGGATGAACACAGTATTGAAAGACGGTGCAGCTGTGCAGGCTTCCAGTGCCAGGGACTGGGCACGTGCTTCATTGCTGGTGCCAGGAAATGGGCACAGACTGACGTCGAGTTTCGCCAGGTTACGGGCGTTGCTACTTCCAGGGATTGGGAAGAAATCTTCAAAGTCAGGCAGTAAAGGAACGCCCAAGAGCAATGACTTCGAGAGCTGCCTGGAGTGAAGTGCCAGGAGGAACCAAAAGGAAATCTTCGCCAGTGTGGTGTTGTTAGATCTCCTTTCCCTCCTCTGTCCTTACCCAGGCCATGGCGAACGAAAATGTCGTTTATTTCTTTATGTAAATAAAAGGGTGTGGCTTAACAAGTTTTCAACCTTAGTTTCCTTTCCCAGTGGTCGAACACGTTTGTTTGATTTGGAGCGACAGAGAGTACAGATAGCAGGCACACATACAAGCATTGATGCACATCCTTTATTCCGTCTGCCTGGCACTTTCTTCTTTACACTCCAGAAGATTACTCAAAGAACTGTTCACCGAGAAACTAGAACTGACTGACGACATAGAGCTCGATGGAGTGCATACATAGGCTGAACGCTAGACCTGACTCGCCCATCATCGTCCGGCGTGTCTTCTAAAACATGAATGTTCTTCAAACCATGCGTAGACTTCAAGTGTCCAAAATCTTCATGGGTGAAGATTTCTCCCAACGGGTAAGAGACCTGAGACAGAGACTGAAACAATCTGAAACGAGCCAAGCCGGTCGGCAAGAGAGCCACGATGATCTTCAGCCATCTATTGATCGACGGCAAAACGTTTTCCATGGATGCTGAAGACAGATTGGTTGAGCTGAAATAGGGTGTCGGCCGGTCCCTGTATTGTCCTTACATTAGGAGTATTTGTGGGGGGACTCATATGTTAGCAAGACACCGGTGTCATCACTGTTACGACCCCGTGAAATTGTTAATGTGTGAGCGAGTTGCGTAGGGAGTGGAGTGGACAGTTCGTGCCGTGAGCTGCATCGTGTAGTTAAAAAAAAAAAAAAAAGATGTGAGAGCGAGGGCATGACCCGGTTGATGTGGGAATTGTAAATAAAGCCCCAATTTTTGATGAGTTTGTACATAATCATGCATGTGTTAAAACACAATCGTTCTCGCTCTTACATTGGAATATGACGGGATTGTTTCTACATTGTCTGACATGGATTTTGTCTCATTCATCCGTTCTTTTGATTTTATTTGTTCTGTTGAAACATTTCTAGAGAAGTTTTGTTCAAATCTTTTTTTTTCCGGCAAAACAAATGTGTGTGTTCCTGCTGTTAAATTCACTGCTCAAGGGAGGCGATCTGGTGGCCTGGTATTCTTGATAAAAAATTAAAATCTCTCGTATGTTAAACAAGTAGATATAAAATCCATCCATATTTTTGGTGCTTTCATTCTGAATAAATAATTGTTTGGTTCTGCTAAAGATGTACTTTATGTATTTTATTATCTTCCTCCTGAGGGGTCTCCACAGCATGCGTTTTTTGACGGTGAAAATGGTATTGCTTTGTTGGCAAAATTCTTGACTGACTGATTGTTGACTCATGGTGATTTGCATGTTTTATTTATTGCGTGTAGATCTGAACACTCGGACGTCAAATCTTTCTCATCATTGTCAGGAAAATTGTGGTGGTGGAGGTTCAGATTTCCAGCTCTCTAGTCACCGCGCCTAGTTTTAATGGATGCTCTAAATACAAGTCTATAAATCACTATGGCAGATTGTTGTTAAATATGTGCACTGCGCTTGATTTATGTATTCTAAATGGTACGTGTTGTGGCGATCGCAATGGTCAGTACACTTACATGCAGCGTAAATGATTACTTGTATATCTTGTGAATTATTTTCTTCTTTGTGTGATGTTTACGAGCTGAAAGTATGTGAGCGAGTTTAGTCAGATTATATGCCTGTCAAAACTGATCTTTAACTGTTGAGATGATCGACAAAAAATAATGCCCAAACATTGAAAGTTCACACTACCCAAATGCTGTTTTGAGAGAACATCTCTTGCTGATGTGTATACTTTAGTAAAATTTCGTCAATGGAAATTCAGGAATAAGTGTCTGATGCTAATCGCTTTATTGGTACTGATGTCGATGGTGCATTGGATATTTTTAATTCATGGTTGAAAGGTGCAGTAGAATGCATGACAAACCAGACAAATTCTAACAATATTGATGCAGGTAAAGATTGGTTTGATTACCAGTGTGGTGTTTAAAAGAGCTGCATGATAAAAATGACCGAGTCAACCAGTGCATAAAAAGACCTGGGTATGCATAATTACAAAAGAAGAAAAGGAAACAATTTAATGACGCACTTCTAAATTGGTAGTTTTCGTCCATCAAAAGTCAGAAACAGTTTTGGGATATGGTACACAAGATTTCGTTTAAAAACAGACAGCTGGTAAGCAGTATTGCTATTGATACCTGCTGAAATACGTTAAAGACCTGCTAACAAAAGATATATGTGCTGGAGAGATTTTTTTGTATAATGGCATGGTTAGTGTTGAGGATGTAGATACATTTAATCGCCCAGCTACCAAAGAGGAGGTTCTGCTTGCTTCAAGGAAAATGATAAATCGTAAAGCTGCTGAACCAGATGGCATTGTTGGTGAGTTCTTATAATAGGGTTATAAATCAGATCTAATAATGGACAATTTAGTGTCTTCCCATAACAATCGCTTTGATAAAGAATTTATCCAGAAAAGTAGACAGAATCAATCAATCTAACTGTGCACAAAAAGGTAACGTAAATAATCCTAACAATTTTCGGGGGCATTTGTCTATGTGACGCAGCGAGTAAAATGTACAGTGAATTATAGATTACAGGAATGGGTAACAGAGAACAATCTGACGGGAGAATTGTGAGCTGGTTTTAAACACAGTTACTCTACAGTTGATCATATGTTCACTTTGATGGCGTTTATACAAAAAGTTTTCTTTGAATCGTAAATGATGTGTTGCATTTATTTGTTTTTTTAAAAGCCTGTGATTCCGTAAATAGGAGTATTTTTCTGGTCTATTGTATTGAAAAGCGGTGTGGGGTGGAAACCTTTACGTGTATATGAGTATATACAGCAGTGTGAAAACATTTCAGACTTTATTCAATGTACTAGTGGGGTAAAACTATTCAATGTGTGTGGCCCCATCCTTTTTTTTCTCTGTTTATTAATGAATTAATGTCTGAAGTCGTTTCTTGTGGGAGACATGGTGCACAATTGACTACAAACTTTCCACAATTATTCATTGCATTATTGGCAGATGGTGCGGTCCTATTATCAGCAACAGTTGTTGGTCTCCAAAACCCAACTGACTACTCTTTACAGATCTGTTAGTTCACTTCCATAAAAGTGAATACGGCAAAAAAAAAAAAAAAAAAAAAAAAAAAAAGAAACGAACATTATTGTCTTTAGAAAAGGTGTTTATCTAGGAGTTAGGGATCACTGGGTTTATAATGGAGTAAGTATGCCCGTTGACAATGCATATACATATCTATGGCATATATTTCTCAATACGACTAAACTTCAATCTTGCAAACAGGGCAAAGCGTGCTGTAGTATGTATAATGCAACATTTATCTAGATTGGGAAATCAGTCTCTTCAGGTTTTTTTTGTTTGTTTGTTTTTTTTTTGCAAATTGTTCTTTTTTTTTCGCAGGTGCAGACCGTTGTACAATATAGTGCTGAAGTATGGAGGCTAAAACAGTGCTAGTACCTCAGCGATCTTCTATGATCAGAAAGTAATCGTTCCACGTACAAATTAGCCACATGCACGGACCGATCTGAATTACGTACAAATTGAGATTTAAAAAAGAACTTAACAATGTGAAATTTAACACGCTGAATACAAGCATCTGAAGTGCGCAGCATGCTTTTAAATTTCGAGTGTGTGTGTTAGTGTGTATGTGATGTGTTGTGTTGTGTGTGTGTGTGTGTGTGTGTGTGTGTGTGTGTGTGTGTGTTTTGTGTTGAACAATATAATAGGGGGAGGAGAATAAGTGCAGGCTAACAATTCCTCCATCATTACATCAATGAAATGGCAAAGATTTGTTTAAAAATATAAAACGGGGGAGGGAATGCGGAATCTATCTATCTATCTATCTAGAGAGAGATTATTTATTTCTCCCTCCCCCCCCCCCCCCCTTTATACAATGTGTGTATGTATATATATATGTGTGTGTGTGTGTGTGTGTGTGTGTGTGTGTGTGTGTGTGTGTGTGTCTTTAGGTAGCTGCAAAGTAAGGGAAAGGAAGGAGGTACACATTGGGTTAGTACACCTATCTCGCTGGTCGTAATCTGGCGACTAGTGTTGAGGATGTACACACTGTTCAGTTTGGGCACCAGCTGCTGTCCATTCGGCGTCATTTTTTTGCCCATTTGGCTTTTAGTGTATTTTTTGCTGTATTTCAATGTTTTGTTGCTCTCCACTTTTTGATTTCAAATCTGACTCGACTTATTTGACTTGGTCCTCTTCGTTCCCACAGGAGCATATGGCTTTCACTGCAGGTCTCCTGTGTGATCGATCTTCAGCAGTCCGTTTTGCCCCACCCGGGACATTTTGGATGTTTTCAGCTCATTTTCCAGGGTTCTTTGCCATGTTGTTACCGGCAGTCCTCTTACGTTTTCCCTTGGAACTCCAGTCCAGTGCATTTCGTGCTTTGTCATGTGGATCACTGTGCAGGGCGTGTCCAGTCTATCTGCATTTTCGGGCTGTTATGATGTTCTGCAGCTGGTTCTGCTCCTAAGTTCTTAATCAGTGATTTTCCCCTGTCCACTTAGTACGGTGTAAGTGTCGGAAGCATGTGAGAATCTGCAGCTTGCATTTTAGCCCATTGGTGAGTCGCCAAGTCTCTGAACCATAAATCAGTCTAGGCTTAACACTGGTATTGAACAGTCTCAGTTTGGTAGATACATAGATGCTAGCATTCCTCCAGATGGGTTTGAGGATTGAGGACAGCAAACACGTGGCTTGCGTTGGTGATCTTGGCCTTTATGTCTTCATTTGTACCTCCTGTCTTGCTGATGATGCTTCCAAGATACGTGAGCTTACGAACTTCTTCTACAGTATGTTCCCCGAGCCGGACTTGTGTTGTCTTACCCGTGTTGATTCTGATGGCCCTGGTCTTTTCAGTATTTTGTTTCTAAACCTGTGTTCATCTCTGTTGATTGGAGATTTTTCTGTCTTCTCTTATATGTATTAAAGAGAGTGTGACAGCAAGCTGCTGTCATCTGTAAAAACAAGGTCTTGAAACTTCTGTGTTAGAGTCCACTGGATCCCACATGGTTGGTTCATGGATTGCTTTCATGACCCTATCACCAGGGAGAAAATCAGGGGTGACAGCAAACATCCTTGGTGGACTCCTGTATTAATCTTGGAATGCTTGTACTTGCTGGAGATGTGGATAACCTGGCCCATTGTGTTTTGATAGGGTTACTGCATGGCTTTAGCCGGCTTCACGTGTACGCCGTTAAGTCTCATGATCTTCCGGGTCACAAGTTTATTGAAAGTTTTGAAGGCTCTTTTGAGGTCGATGACATTGCTATATTTATAGGAAATTGCCACGGCAGGAACTGCTCAATAATGCAATTGCTCAGCAGTGTGGCGATCTGATCTGGCATGATCTGGCAGCTCCATAACCCGCATGCTTTTCCCTTAGCTTAGTGTATCCTACGGCATGGATTCTTTCCGCGACGATTTTTGTGAAAATCGTGCTGGGCATGGATAGCAGCTGTGTGTTTCTCCAGTTGTTTTTGTCGCTTAGGTCTCTTTCCTCAGAAATGTTGACACAATACAGCCTTTTCTTCAGTCTTGTGGACCATTCTCTCTCTCTCCCGTTCTGGTGGGATTTTCTCTGCGCTTGTGCTTTACCATTCCTGATTTTCACACTTAAAAACAAGAAATGTGGTGTGAAATAAATTAAGCCGAGTGGCTGGTGCCTCCATCACAGCAAGGTCTGGGTGTCAAAGGTTCATTTAGCTTGTTATTCATTGATTGCAGAAAGTGGGCCTGTCGTTTCTCGGTCTCTCAGGCTGGGGCTTGTTTCCCGTAACTATTGGCAGGCCTGAAAAAGCCCTGTGTGATCGACTAGGCTATAGTCAGACCCGCCCCCGCCTCTCTCTCTCTCTCTCTCTCTCTCTCTCTCTCTCTCTCTCTCTCTCTCTCTCTCTCTCTCTCCGTTTTTGTGTGTGTATCTCATTTGTTCAAAGCGGACGGTAGGCAACAGAGCGAGACAGAGGCTGGAACACAGCAACTGAGGGATAGTAGGTGGGAGTCACTACACACTGCATACTTCATGGTTGACCTGAATAGGCCTAGTACCGATGAATACCTATTAGAGGGGGAGGACGGTTAGGGAGGATGAGAAAAGGGACGGTACGGGGGAGAGGGGAGGTTGTGGGGGGAGGGGGGAGTGTGTAGGGACGTTGACAGTGGTGGGTGAGGGTAGGCGTGGTAGTTTTCCACAAGGACCTTTCGTCACACGTCTGTTTTGCTTGGTTCAGGAGCAGTCGTGAGTGGCTATCACAAGGCGCCGTTCCAGTCGGCTGGCGGACCATGGCTACTGTCGAGCTTTCCTCCTGCAATGACGACCATGTCGTCAAAATGTTTCTGGATGACGAATTCAACGACAAAAAAGACAAGGTGTTGGAAAACGAGATGATGAAACAGGGTGGTGTTGCTAATGCTGGCCTTAAAGATGAGGAGAAGAGGGCGATGCTCAACAAAGAGAACGGCGATTGTGGTCATGACAAAGAAGGTGAACGGCAGTCGTGGAGCAAGAAGAGGGAGTATCTCCTGACCCTCATGGGCTACATCGTGGGCATCGGGAACATCTGGCGTTTTCCCTACATGTGTAACAGGAACGGAGGGGGTGAGTGACAGCATCTCTCTGTTGTCTGGTGTTTTTTTTTTTGTCATGTTCCGTTTGTTTGTCTGTATTTTTGTCTGTAAGTGTGCACATTTGTTTGTATGTAGCTGTCTGTCTGTCAATCTGTCTGTCTGTCTGTCTGTCTGTCTCTCTCTCTCTCTCTCTCTCTCTCGCTCGCTCGCTCGTTCTCTATATATCCCTCCCTCCCTCCTTCCCCAATCTCTGTAGTGTTTATGGATGTTGTAATGAAAGTATATAGTACAGCAGAATCGATCGCAGCTTCACTTTATACTCCTGTAGCACACATTTTCCTCAAAGAATTCTAGACTGGTGCATTATGAAATTCTGGCATTAACAATATGGTGAATGATGCTCTTATGGTCATCTATGATTCGGTGATAGGGTACGTTTTTGATAAATGTACATCGATTTGTTTGACCTGTCCAAAAGGAGTTAAACACGGGTGCCTTTTGGATCTCCAGTGATTTTGCATATCGTTAAAGCAGTCACCGAAGTGTCGAGGAAGTGAGGACATTGGAGTACAAGTCATTCCTGGTGCTTTTTGTTACTTTTTGCAGATAACGTCGTATTACTATCCGTTGCTGTGGGTGGCAAAGCCGACTGAACATTTATTGCAACAAGTCTTTAGATTTTATTTGTAAGGCTGAAACAACCATTTGTACCCGCATTTTACCTGCGCTTTATGACAAACAAGAAATGTGGATCTGCGCGCTGTCTTTTAACTGATTACCGATCATAATGCGCAATTTGCTAGGAAAATGGCATCTTCTGGTGACTGCCTACCAAAGTAATTTAGCAGGAAGACGCCCATTAGTTAACGAGGAACGGCACAGGTAACTCGAGTTTTCCTGATACCTGCAAACGACTTATTTCAGCACTGCTGCCTCTTTGTTATAATTGGCGATGCCTTCTGAATCGTTTGGTTCCGATTCATTTAGGCATCGTGCCGTGGTTACAAGATCTCTTAGTTTGCAATCTACTGCTTCAGATTACATACTTCTCTTTTACATTTATTATCTCAGTTTTTCGCGCATGGTAAGAGAAAATGCAAATATTCAGATTCAGTGTAAATCAGCTTAAAGAATATTTCTGATGTTTGAGGGGAATTTCTTCCTTATTTGTTGAGAGACATTATTCTGTTGATCCTAGCCATTTTTACCCGTACCCCAAAAATGACTGCAAAGGTCACTGCTTATATTCTCAGCTCCAACAATCTACCTAGCTCTAGATCTTAGCAATACTCTTTCATTTTTATGTTTTTGTTTTTTTGTTTTCTTATGATTCAAATGTCATCCTCACCTACAAATTTGGCTGATTAGAGTCTATGAACATCAAATTCTAGCTTTTCTTCTTTTTTGCAATCTTCTTTTTTCATTGTTGTATATCAAACCGATGTTTTAAATCTTAATTTCATGACAAGGAAATGAAGAAATGTATTGTTAGAAACAAAATATTGTAGATTTCATGATATAAAACCAATTTTTGCGTTTATCACATACTTGTCTACTACATTTCTTGTCTTAGTATTTCGCGCATGGTAAAAGAAAAGCAGACATTCAAGGAAATTGAGAGACATTTTTTAGAACGATAGGAATTCGACGAATCTACACCAGGACGCAGTATTTTAATTATTGTTTTCCATTTGGTCGACAGTATATATCTTTTTAGTACAAGTCATCTTTGGAGTTTGTATATACCTAGATACATCATGAATTCCAATGCCTCTATTTTTGACGTTGTGCACCGCATATTTTCTTTGAATTCTGTCTCTTTTCCTATTCCACACAAATTCTAAATACATTCTCTGCGATTCTTTTATATCTTTGCCTGAAGGGTTTGGCAAGTGTATCCACAGGTATATAAGCTTAGAAAGTATCAGTGATT
>JADBJO010002013.1:117500-142500 GCA_016801955.1 Conus betulinus | reverse complement strand
CCATCAAATCAGTCAAGATGCAACAATGATATACTAATCCGAAAACCCAGAACTGATCTATTCCGAACTAGCCTTATTTGTTCAGGTGGAACGCTGTGGAACTCTCTACCAATAAATGTCAAACAAAAAAGCGCGTTGATTCTTTCAAGGTAGCATATAAAAATTCGTTATTTCAAGCAGTAAAACATGATACGTCAACGGCAGCTATATAAATAGTTTATCAAGCAACACAGTAGTATTATCTTGCATTTTCTATGTTTGTCTGTAGATGTATGCATGTATATGTGTACACATGCGACTATTACTTCCCCAACCCTCCCGTTCTTTCTGTTTTAAGTTAATGTCCTTTAGTAACATATATTGTGTATGATTGCTGTATGCTGCTCTTCCCTTCTTCCCCCCCCCCCCCCCCCCCCCCCCCCCCCACCCCCCCCCCCCCCGACCCCCCCCCCCCCTTCTTCTGCCTTTCCCCCCGTTTACCCCCCCCCCCCCCCCCTCCCCCCCCCCCCCCCCCCCCCCACCCCCCCCCCCGTTCCCCCCCCAGTCCCCTCGACCCCCCCCCATTCCTTCTTTCCGTATTCTTCTGCCTTCTCCCCGTTTACCCTATGTCCACATTTTCCCACCGCGTTCGGTTTGACAGTGGCGTTTGACAGCAGGGCTTATTTGTATTGAATTTCGTATTATCATGCTCATTTCTTGGTTTGTGTGTTCTTGTTCTTCTCGTACGTATTTGCCTTGATTTGCTATGAATTACTCTTTCCTTTTTGCCCCCAGGGCTGGGTGGAAAAAAGCATGCGCATTTGCTTATCTCATTACCCAGGTTAAATAAAATTGCGTTTCGTTTCGTTTCGTTTCGTTTTCGTTTTTTTCGTTTCTCTCTCTCTCTCTCTCTCTCTCTCTCTCTCTCTCTCTCTCTCTCTCTCTCTCTCTCTCAAACATTTCACAGCAGATTCCATGGAAACCTTGTTCAGAGATGTTCCGACTGACGCGCTCTTGGAGTTCTTGAAAGAGATTAACATTTTTCATCGGATCTGAGATTTTACAGTGGAAAGATTTTTTTAACAAAATTTCGGATGGGTTTTTTTAGAAGATGTGTTTAAAGAATTGTGTGAATGAATGACTCGTGAGTTGATTTTAACGTGGTGACAGCCCTGATGTGGCCCTTTGTGGTCGGCTGGGCTATAAGCAACATTATCTTACCTTTACCTCTTTCTCTCTCTCTCTCTCTCTCTCTCTGTATCAGAGTGTATGTATGTATGTATGTATGTATGTATGTATGTATGTATGCATGCATGCATGTAGGTATGCATGTATATATGTACATATGTATGTACGCATATAATTATGTATGTATTTATGTGTATATGTATGTATGTGCTACCAATCAAAAGTCAAGGACCAGCTTCGATCTTTCAGCAGTTCCAATACAAATTCTGAAAAAAAAAGTAAGTAATCTCTTCACCACGGAAAACTAACCCGCTACTGTGACACGTGACACCTCACGCTGTGCACGTGAATCATCGTTTTCCTGTCTGTTTATAAAATCACTGTTCTAACCCCAGAACAACAACAACAAAAAAAAAAAAAAAAAAAACCTACGGAATCTTTACCAGTTTGATAACAGGCTATTGTAGCAACAGTGACAAATACGTGATGCACGTGTTAGTGGTGTTCCCTGTTAACACTTTTCACCGTCTGTAGAACATGACTCTGCAAAAAAATGAGACAGCAGTTTTGGCTGAAACAGGTCTGTTACCAAGAACAAAATGAGTGCGCCCGATTTTTTTTTTTTTATGCTTGACGTTTTTCGGTATAGGGCCGGAATAGCTCAGTTGGTAGAGCGCCAGACTGGTAATCTTGGTGATTCTGGGGTTGGGGGTTCGAACCTACGCCGGGCCGTTTCGGTTCAGGGGGATTTTTCCCTCGGAGTTAACTTTGGTTCTGACTCCTTATCCCATACAGTCGTTCGAATGAGACTATAAACAGACGTTCCGTGTGTGAACACACGCATACATCTTGCACACACGTAAAATCCGGTCACCAACTTTCGGAAGAGATGGCCAGTTTGGCCGTTGGTATGTATGACACGTTACACATTGCATGCACCCTACTTAAGAAATGGAAAGAATGAAGGAAGTAAGGAAATTGAGCGCACGATATTGAATGATATGGACTGGATGACACGGGAAACTACTGAATGAGGCGCCAGCTGGCAGCTCTTCAGTCGGCACTACCAGGTAGGCAGCCCGTTGTATAAACGAGTGTGGGATTGTAAAGTGCTCAGAGCTTGGTTTCTAGCCAAGAGTAGGCGCTATTTAAGTATTCATTATTGTAATATAATAATGTTTATCTGGTAACGTTACAGTTAAAAAAAAATTCATGTGCAGGAGCCTTCCTACTGCCTTTCGTCCTGTGCGTCGTCTTCATGGGCTTTCCTCTGTTCTTCCTGGAGACAGCACTGGGCCAGTTCACTGGCAGAAGTCCCCTGCACGTGTGGAGCGTGTGTCCACTCTTCAAAGGTAACTGTTGGCATGCACTGCCCTCAGCCAGCTCTGTTAACCGCTGCCTTTGAGCGCTGGTCAAGTCACTGCTGTGTGTTCAGTCAGCGCTGTATTGGACTGCCACTTTTCTGCTATTGGACGTTTCCATGGGTTTTACCACAATACCATGCGTTCTGTGCTACACTACTTTTCCCTGCCCCCCCCCCCCCCCCCCTTTTTGTTTTCGAAAAATATGGTGAGGTGTATCCATGACTGTTACAGAAGAGAGAGAAATGAATTTGCTACTATAGTCTTCCGATCTTGTGTCAGAGAGTTGCAGCCCTTTGCAAGCTGATGTCCTGTGTTATGTGTTTCATCTTTTAAGAACGATGAAACCGCAGTGAAATCTAAAAGCAGTCAAACCGAAAATACAGAACAGCTGATGCTTCGTTCTTGGCAGCGTTATATACATGTTGATACATGTCCATGACTTTGTATACCAAATCCCCCTCAAGGTATAATCCTGGTAAGCAGATGTTTATCAGTTACTTTTTATCGTGCGTGTGTGCGCATGCGTGCGTGCATATACGTGCGTGCGCGCCGCGCACTTGTTTTATTTTGTTTTGATTTCCAGGCACCGGTATTGCCATGTGCGTCGCGTCGCTGATCAGCTTCTGGTACTACAACACCATCATGACCTGGGCCCTGTATTACACGGCCTCCTCCTTCAAGAGTACTGTCCCCTGGTCCCTGTGTGGGCAGTGGTGGAACACGCCCCAGTGTGTTGAACTGAAGAGCAGGATCAACAGAACTTCCGCCGACGTCACGTCCGATGGGAACGTCACATCCGGTTGGAATGTCGCGTCTGGTGGCATCAGCAATACGTCAGCTTCACTTGCTGCCCTTGGTGCTGACAGTGGTATGAGATGTTTCTGTACATGGGCGCGTGTGTGCGTGTGCGCGTGTTTGTGTGTGTGTGTGTGTGTGTGTGTGTGTGTGTGTGTGTGTGTGTGTGTGTGTGTGTGTGTGTGTGTGTGAGAGAGAGAGAGAGAGAAGAGAGAGAGAGAGAGAGAGAGAGAGAGTTTGTGTGTGTGTGCGCGCGCATGTGTGTTTGAGTGCGTGTGTGTGTGTGTGTGTGTGTGTGTGAGAGAGAGAGAGAGAGAGAGAGAGAGAGAGAGAGAGAGAAGGCATTATTCAACAATAGGTCATAATGTTTATTTCAGCAGATGCATGTACATAACAAAAAAAGCGCATACACCAAACACACCCGAGTTATACACAACCAGACACTATTCTCTGTCTGCCTTCTGCCCTGCAGGAGCCGTCATCTCACCAAAACAGAAACCAGTATGATATTGGGACTGAAAACAGGGAGTGTGGGTAGACAGGTGGAACGTGTGATATGGGTGGGTGGGTGGGTTTAATTTCATCACTGAGTGTAACTTTACCTAAGTTTGTGGCATTTTGTACGCATTCGTATGTACGCACGCACTTGTCCGTGAAATAAATGAACAGGGAATGATAGTAATCAAAGTTTGAATCCATACACCTGCATAATTGTGAGCAGATGCTCACCAGACCTCCTCAATAAATGCAACATGACCTTAGATTTCTTGAACTTTACATTTGAATTTCCAGCATCGTATTTTATTTTCAGTAGCTTTTGAAGGACTTGCGGGTATTATATCAGTTTAAAAAAAAAATCATCAGGTGATACTTTATGAGTATCACCTGTTTTGATGCTTTTGTGCCACCGGAATGCTTACAAGCTGAAGTACAGTCATTTCGGACGTGGCTTTGTGTGGTTTCTTGTTAACTGATTTGTATCATTCCTTCACATACTTAGTGAGTTGTTTGTTTTATATTAAGTGATCTAGCTGAATAACACACAAGAAAAAAAATTCCAGCCTTCCTCCTCGTCCTCCCACTCTCTCTCTTTTTTTTTCCCTAAGCACTCGCTTGCGCGAGCATGTGTGTGTGTGTGTGTGTGTGTGTGTGTGTGTGTGTGTGTGTGTGTGTGTGTGTGCACGCGCGTGTGCGTGTGTGTGTGTTTGCGTGCGTGTGAGTGTGTGTGTGTGTGTGTGTGTGTGTGTGTGTGTGTGCGTGCGCGCGCTTGCGCGTGGTGTTTGTGTTTGAGTGTGTGTATGCGCTTGCGCGTGGTGTGTGTATTTGAGTGTGTGTGTGTGTGTGTGTGTGTGTGTGTGTGTGTGTGTGTGTGAGAGAGGAGACAGAGAGAGAGGGAGAGCATGCATGCTCGCGCTCGCTGGGGGGACATTCCAATTCGCCCTTTCTGAAGTCGCCCTTTCTCAGTTTCGCCTAGGTGTCAACACAATCCAAGATTAACGTTTAATGAGGGCAATTCATGTATGGTATTAAATAGCGAAAGTGTAAGAGTGCACACTCACACTCACACACACACACACACACACACACACACACACACACACACACACACAACACTCACACACACACACACACACACACACACACACACACACACACACACACACACACACAGAACACACACACACACACACACACACACACACACACACACACACACACACACACACACACGAGTGTCGAACGATAAAAGCACCTTGGAATGTAAAATTTGCCGTCAACCGAACAAACGTTCATAAAGTTGCGTTGTCCATTGTTGAAATTCAGTGGTGAAAAGACTGTGTTTTTTTTTTTTTCTACAGTAGCGTCCGTTCCCTCCGAAAGGGCGAAAAGAAAAAAGGGCGAATCGGATGGTTAGCTATGTACCCCTGGTCAGAGAAAGCTGAATGCATTGTTCTGTTCACTCCCAGGCAATAGCACGGAACCTAAACCAGTGACAGCGGCTGAAGAATTCTGGCAGTGAGTTGGTTCTCCATTGTGGCTAAGTCACCACGTCCTCATACTACAATTACAGTATCAACGTAATCGTAGAGTTCATACATAGATAGAATTCTTAGCTGTAACAGTTCTTGCGTTGTTAAATAGTGGACCTGGCCGCTGAGGCTGCTGGCACATTGTGACCACCACAGCATCCTCTTTGGTTCCTCAAGAGTGGGCTTCAAGATTTTCTGTAATACCTATTATTCTTTGTCTACTTTTCGCTGCTTATCTCCCACTTTCGTCTCATTTCCCAGTTTTACCCTTCGCTGGCAACCTCGGGAGGCCATTGGATATTGATTTTTTGGGCCCATGAGAGAAAATACTATAGAAATTTAAAAACCGAATCGACAGGTCCCGTGAAGAGGAACTAGATATTGCACCAGCAGAGATAACTTTATTGATTAAATGGGATAAAACAGACAAATGCAGCCAAACAAAAGGTTGCAGAGCCATCAAGCTTCTTAGAAATTGGAAAGCAGTTGACCCAGGTAAGATCCCTGCAGGAACCACCAAAAGTGATGTCGGAAAGGCTGTCAACACGCTGCTCAACGCCTTCGGGAAAGAGGAAAAAGTCCATGCTGAGTTGCGAGAAAGAACCCAGATTAGGCTGCCTGCTAGGAACTACAGTAAACACTGAGGAATCCAGCTTCTATCGGGGCCTGAACAGAATCCACACAAGAAGAATAAACCAGACAGTGGACTTCTAGGTTCAAAACCAGCAAAGCAGGTTCCTGCAGGAACAGATCTTGTGCAGACCAAATCGACACGCTACGCACAGTCGTGGAGCAATCACTGGAGTGGATCTTCCCCCTTTATATCAACTTTGTATACTACAAGAAGTCATTCAAGAGCATAGACACAGAGACACCGTGAAAGCTACCGAGGCATTATAGAGCACCTGAGAAGCTTGTCTACCCGACCCAAGACATGCCATGCCAGGCAGGCTGCTCATACAGGCTGTCAGATAGCTTTGAATTCAACACGAGTTCATCAAGGGTGATCACTGTTGCCTTTTTTTTTCCTCCTCTTGGTCATTGATCGGATCATGAAGACGACCAGAACAGGTATGAACAATGGACTACCGAGGCTACATTGGACTCAGATTGAAGATCTCGACCTCACTGATGATCCGGCACTCCTCTTGCACAAACTGCAACCACATGCAAAACAGGAAAACCCCCCCCCCCCCCCCTGGCATCAAGCAAGGACTGAACCCAGGATCAACAAGAAAAAAAAGAGCTTATAAAGATCAACACCACTGTCAACATTTCAGTTACAACTGGTGGAGACCCAATGGAGGAGGGCGAGTCTTTTTGCACATCAAGGCAGTGTGAGGTTGATAAACAGAGGACAGATCTAGAGGTCACCACAAAGACAAGGCAGAGCAGTTTCTGTCACGCTAACATCTAGGTCTTAAGGAAAATCACCACAGACACAACACCGTGTGTGTTCCGTTCAAACGTCCAACTAGAACTGCTGTACGGCTCTGGAGAGGCGGACGAAGACCAGAGTGATGCAACTGAGGATGCAAACAGCTCTTGGCACATTGTAAACAAGCCGGCTGCCAGACAAAGCCAGCAATGAAGAACTGACTCCCAGGCGGGACGGAAGGCTTTCCGCAGTTCCCGAGGAGGACGTGGGACGGGCTAGGACACATCTTTCAGAAGCCGGCGTCTGGCTCCGGCATTCAGACTGTGACCTGCAGCCTCCAGGGCTGAGGGAAGAGGGGACGACTCGGGTAAAGGATGGAGAAGAGACACTGAGGCAGAGCCGAAGAGCGAGGGAACCAAACAAACAGAGAGAGAGAGAGAAAGGACAGCCTGAGGCAAGCGCAAAGAAGTGTCGTTAATAGCCTATGCTCAGTCGGGGCTGAAGGGCGAAAGTAAGTAAAGTGGTAAGTATATCTATGATGAAAAGGTTTAATAGATACATTTTAAGGCTCATTTTGTACCTCTCCCCTCCCCCCACCTAAACTTCTAAGTGTTATTTTTTTTCCTCCATATAAATCTTTGCTAGATCGTTTACATAGTTACAGAGGATTGTTTGCTTGCCCTAATTATCCCGTACCTCTTATTTGTTCTATTTAGAAGAAACTGCACACACCTTTCCCATACATCCAGCTCACTCCCCCCCCCCCCCCCCCCCCACCCCCACCAAATCATACACACACACGCACACACACACATACACACGCACGCATACACACAAGCACACGCATGCACATGCACACACACACACACACACACACACACACACACACACACACACACACACAATCATACACACATCACCGACACAAAGAGACACAGCTGCATAAATCCGAACAGCGTTTGAACAGTTGGGGATTACGCAACTGCCGTCTTCATCATACACAGATGGGCACAGGTGTAGTGCAGTATGCCCACCCTCTCCCACGTTGTCCATCTCAGGCTTGTTAGCTCAATTGCCTCTAGGACGTGTGCCCTTCACAGTCATTGACTCGGTGTTAAAGCAGCACACAGTATCAGTGAAACTATTACAGACACTCATTCACTCTTATTTCTTGTTTAATCTTGCCATTCCAACACAGCGCAACAACCTAATTTTCGTTTTGACAGTGAATTTGAAGCCTAAGGCTAGTTTACTTGCTCCCCCCCCCCTCCCTCCCTCCCAGACGCAAACTTCATATTTCTCTAAAGCATCTCAGGAGACTGATCCAAATGACCCCGCCCCCCCCCCCCCCCCCCCCCCCCCCCCCTTCTAAGCTTCCTCCTAAGCTTCTGGATCCACTTTTTGACCGGGATCTATACTGTGTATCATCACCAACGTGTCATGGTTTTGTCCATGGATCATATTTTAAGAAAAACACATAGCGTCATTGACATCCGCTTAGTAGTTTTGTCATGTTGCTACAAGCGGACGGACCAAGCCCAAACAAAATCAAAACCAAACAAAACGAAAACAGAAAACAACCAAAACAAAAACAAAACAAAAACCAGACACGGTTTGAAACATCGGTTCCCTGGCAGAGCTATCAAACTGCTTCACTCTTCTAGCCGGTGTGGTCACTGCACTCTGTCCCGTCAGAACCCAAAACACTCAGTATCGTAAACATAATTCCATAATTAAGAGGGCCATGACGGTTGTTAGGTCTGGGGATGACCAATCAGTTTTCTGACAACAATTTTAGTAGTGCCTCATCGAGATGTCCTGATAGATGCTTAAAACCGTTAGGCTTCACCACAGATCTTTGTCTTCCACCCTATGCAACAGAGATCTTTGTCCCGTCATAGACAACAAACAAATCCTTGCCCTCCGTCCTATGCAACAAAGATTCTTGTCCTCCGTCAAATGCAGCAAACAGATCCTTGTGCTCCCGTCAAATGCAACAAGCAGATCCTTGTCCTCCGTCCTGTGCAACAAAGTAGACGTGCTAGATACAGTCCAGTTCTTCAAGCCTAACAACGAGGCATTTCCGCACATGGACATACTTTACATTTAAAATGAGTGTATGTTTCAAATCAGTTGGGGAGCGGGTGAACGTGACATCAATCACGACGGCCACGTCATTGTAGCAAAGAATACAGAATAAATGAATTGAAGGGGCGGATTTGTTTCAGCAAGTGTGTTGGAAGGCAGCGAAGCATGCGGTTACCGGTGGTTAATTATTCTGTCAAATGTGCTCGGCAGATTAGGAGCAGCAAGCGTGTTACGGTGATAGAAACCCGTTCAAGCAAAAGTGAACTGTAATCCATACGGAACTGACACCCAGCAATGTAACATTGGCTGCTGTGGACAGCTTAACCACCCCGTGCAAATGTGCCGTATTGTTTGAAAAAAAAATGTTGCTCGGATTACTTGTGCTAAAAAAAAAAAGATGACACATAAAACCAAAATTTTGTTGAAGAGAGAGAGAGAGAGAGAGAGAGAGAGAGAGAGAGAGAGAGGTTTAGGGAAAGGGGTGGGGGTGAGGGTGCGTCATAAAAGTTAGAGGTCACTGTACACCCTGTGCGTTAAACTGTCTGAATTAATATGTGACGTATGTTATGCGTGTTTTACGCGCGTTTAGGATGCGTATTCTGTTCCACCTTTGCAATAACACGAACTGTGGCTTTCTGACTTTAGAAAAAAACAAACAAATGATATGTTTTGCATTTTGTCTTGCTGTCAATGTCTTTCTGTCCCGAGAGAGGTGCTGAGATGTTAAATACAACTTGAGCTAAGCAAAGTGACATCAAACCAAACTGGAAAAATCACGGCATTTTTTTTTTTTTTTTCATCGGAAAGTCACAAGGGATGCGACATGAATCCACGTTCAAACCAAGTAGCTGCACATCACAGCCATAAAATAACAGAAATCGCGTATCTAGATCCGTGAGACATCCATTATTCACAATCCCCCTCGTCTGTCTTTGAAGAGATCCCTCTTGCCTTCTTCAAGACAACTATGAACAAGAACTTTAAAAAAAATTATTCCCAAGGATTTGAGCTAAGTCTCCGAGTCTTTGCTTCATTGTTCGGTACTTCTGAGCAATTTTCATTTCTGCTGTAAGCTCTGTCCTCTGAGCTGGCTGTCCTATCCTCAGCAAGAGTGAATGTCATGACTCCGAATATTTAGGGATTCCTCTTGTCTTCTTTCAAGACAGCTATGATGGAGAGGTTCATACTTTACAGTAACTACTGATAACCAGAACTAAATCTCTGATTCTATTCATCTCCTTCTACAACAGTTCCGGTCAGTTTTCATTTATGCTATGAGCTCTATCGTCTGATCTGTATATGCTCTACAAGAGTAGTTGTCGTTGACTCAAAACATCTAACGACCCTCAGGTGCTGGTGTTCGTAAAAGCCCCCAAACTGTTTTATTTATTATTATTTTTTTTTTTTTGGGGGGGGGGGAGGGGGAGGGAGAGTTGGGAGGCGCTTGATGGTGTGAATAATGAAGTCTAGCTTCTGGAATTCAGTGCGCGTTGAATGTTGATGATGGGTTTTTTCGGTGTATGTCCAAACAAAGACAACTCGGCCGGAAAGAGTGTGGTGTCATGAGCGCCCTTCCAAGGGAAGGCAAACAGCTTTTCAGGCGCTTCAAGAATTTTCTGGATGCAAGTGACAAACTATTTGAATGCATATTAAATTCAAATGATTCTGCATCAACTTGCACCTAATCCATTTTCTTAGCTCAGCATGAATGTGAAAAGAACCGAATCCATATCGAAGATTTATGGAAGCCAGCAAGGATCCTTTGCTAACCATGCTAAGTACTGTGTTGATGGAGTCCATCTTGAAATGAGGATAACGTAGTTCTTCTGACTATTTCTTGATTCAGTCACATCCTGAAGGAACCATTTTTTTTCATCTTTCTTGAAAAAAAAATTGGAGATAGGATTTCCTGGTGACGTGGGAAGTAATCTGTTCGACTAATAGCTGGGCTGTCTCTGTGTAAATTATATTACTCACACTTTTAGGTCTATTTTGATGTTTCAGATATAAGTTACTGATATCTTCAACAACAACTCCCATACTAATCACCGTCGCTATTTCCAGAATCTCATGGCCTGGGGTAAGTTCTCTCCAAGATTTCTGACATTGTTGTGGTCAGCCTGCTTCAATTTCTTGTGTTTTCTTTTCCAGTGTTAGAATGTCACGTTTAAACGGCAGTCACTTTCACGCCGATGACACACCCCCAAAAGTAGACCACAAGAAAACAGTTCCACTTTCAGCCTTAATTCATGCTCTCTCGAGAAATGATATAAAAGAAATGAATTCATTGATATTTTGGAGAAAAGGATCGCCGGTATTAACCCAACCTAAAAGAACAAAATGATTTTCAAATTACGCCTGCCCTTCTCGCCCGAACACCAACTTGATACGGGGAAAAACGAAAGGAGCGCGACATGGAGATGAAATGACAGGAAGGGACTAAAACAAAAGAAAACAAAAGGGAGAAAAACAGATAAAAAAGATGAAGGATGATGGAGAAAGGATAAATGAAATGACAGAATGAGGAGCGCAGAAGGTGAAGGAAAAGAGAAGAAACGATGATAAACAATCCCGCTTGTCCGGCGTCTTCACACCCATTCGCTTTTGCCATAAAAAATGGTCTTTGCCTTGGGGTGCTTTTGCCGGCGCCATCTTGGGGAATGGACCATTCCTCGTCCTCTCTTCTAAGGTCCCGGACGTGGCGTTATATTCACTGCAGCTGGTGAGAAACGCAGAGTCCGCTGATCCTTCCAGCGGTTGTTGGCTTCTGAACAATCGTGTGCAGGAACAACGAGAGCAGTACGGTGACAGACAGAGAGATGTGTTTTGCACACAGCCGTGCGCGTTGTATACTAACATTACACACCTGAAGAAGACAGAAAGAAGCTCCCCTCCAGCATGATAATAAGAGTCTGGAAATATTGCTGATCTTGTTTAATATCACCATATTTTTGCCCCGAGTAGAGCACAGCAAAGAAGAAAGCAGGGACGGAACACACAGGACCGTTTACACATTGCCTTTCCCGCCCATGTGAAGGGTGGGAGAGAGGGGAGGGGAGTAGCATTCCAAGACACCATACTCTAACATGATGTCCATCTCGAACCACCTCGCACCACCTACCTACCACCGCACTCTTATGTAAAGAAGGCATCTGGGTATGCATCAACATTGTTTTCTTTTGTCTTTTGTACCTATACCGCATGTCAGTTATGTGTGAGTCCTAAACACCGATTCATGTCTTCTTATAAAAAAAATGATGATAAGCTTGACTTTCTGTTCCTTCCAGTTACATCTAATGCATCATTATACACCCAACGTCAACTGCGCTGCAGAATACTTTCTAATGATTTCTCCTAACTCCAATAACATGATGCACCTTAAAACGAGGCCAAATAGACAGGAAAACGGCAAGCTGGAAGCAAAAATTAAACACGGTAAGTTATTGGCATTGGCTGTGCACTTATGACTTGCCTCAACAGCTGGTGAAACCAGAGACCTCGTTCCTGGCGTCCAAGGTCTGGCCCACTGGTCTGGGGAGTCAGAGCCGTTCTGGTCTTATGGCAGGCTCGAAGATTTTTTGCGAACGTTCGTGCGTGGTCCTCAAAGCAGTAACCGATCTGTTACTTCATGACACCCAGGACACTCTTTGCTTTGAAAAGAGGGTACTCGTTGCGCTGACTGCCAACAAGCAGCCGACAAAGGGAGGGATGTGAAGGACTGAAGAAATGCACTCTCATGGCTTTTTGTGGGATTCCTAATATCGCCGGATCTTTAAGACTAGTTCCCCCTCCCCCCCCGTTTTTCTACCCTTCTGCCTCCTCCTGCTCTCCTCCCCCCCCCCCCCCCCCCCCCCCCCCCCCCGCCCCATTTTCCTTCCTAACACTAACCCCTGAAAAGTGGATGTAGATGGAACTTGCAGTGAATTCCACAGCAAAAAAAAAAAAAAAAAAAAAGAAAGAAGAAGAAGGAACGAAAAACAGTAGAAATCCGTATTTACCTACCTGTTTGGTTTGAAGAAAAGGCTGGGAGTTTGGGCTGGCACCATGGATTACATCAACCATGTGGGCATCCCACTCCCATCTGTGGTCTGTCACTGTCGGAATGAGGAACAGTATCACGCTGCAAATCTACAAATCCACTTTTGTCCACTGACGGGAAAAAGAGAAAATGGGGACGTCAGTCCAGCCATACAATCCAACTCCTTTTCTCTTAAGTGTCTACTTTAGGGTCAAGCACGCGCGCACATGCATGTGTACATTTACATTTATATACACAATACCGTCATGATCGAACTTCGTGGGTAATACAGGATGATAGAGACGGACAACTCAAACTTGGTCTACCTATTGTTCATTGTGACAGGATTTGTAACCGTGTATCATGATTTGCCAACAGGCTGGAACCAAGCTTTCAGTTTCCTCATGCCTTTCAGCGTGGTGGCCAGGTTTGTCTGTGACTGATTCCCTAGGGTGTTCATTACACGTGCAATCATGAGTGATTATTTTGTTAACATGGGGCTTGGGGACATTTCGCCTGTACAGAGAAATTTCCCTAGAGGCGTCCCATTGCTACGTGACTGGGTCTGTATACTGCCGTTCCTTTCACCTACTGTCTAGACTGTCTTAGCTTCGATGGGCAGATCATGTAGCTCGCATGCCAGACCACCGGCTACCCAAGAGATTCTTCTACGGTGAGCTGCAACAAGGAAAGCGTTCCCACGTAGGTCAGAAGAAACGCTTCAAAGACACACTCTAAAACATCATTGAAAGCGTTTACCTTCTACCCTGACACCACGCGAGAACAAACCGCTATGGATCGAGCTAGATGGTGCTGCTCTATCCAAAGGTGCCAGTTTATGTGAAAGAAGGAGAACAGCTGCAGCGCTACAGAAGAGACAGGCAAGGAAAGCCCGCGCCAGCAAGCAGGAGTAGGTCTCCCACATTGCCTGTCCAAGCTGTCACCGCACATTCCGCGCACGCATCAGCTTGATCAGCATATCCACAAATCATCCCACCCCCATCCCCATACCTCAACCCAAGATGATGATGAAGTGGTTCTCGTCGATTCGACAGACGGACAACAGCCCGAGTCAAAAGGTTATTTGCGGCTTAAATGACTGTGACTGCAGTTTTGGTGAGGGCATGCCGTGCGCAGAGCTGGGTAATTAGTCCGTTGTTTCCTGGCTCTGCCTTTTTCAGTTTCAATTTCAAGTTTGTTCACAAACCTACCACTAGTAAGCTTCGCAAAAATTCTTTTAAGTTTTCACTCAGCTGTTTTTGTCCTCTCAGTTGATGCTATTACATCGCTAATTCTGACAGAAACAGCCGAACCGATCCTAACCTTTTTGTGCAGTTTGCATTGAGCCTTGTTCTGTTTTGAGTGGAACATATTTAACAAAAACACATCTCACTAAACTGCGCTCGTTCTCTGAAAGTTACAAAAAGAAAAGTTACTCAAAGGTACACCTACACGTAATCAAAACTGGACTGTTCCTATTTGTCAAGCCCAAATAATAGGATGGACTTAGTACTGTTCGGCTCAGTGGATGATCACAGTCAGACCGAATGGTGCAGTAGTGAATACTGTGGATTCGCAAGATGAACACGAAGGACAAATCTAGGAATCGAGCACATCGACCTGTCTCTGTGGTAAATGATGAATGTTCTGCTCTAAAGTCATACGCAACAGGCAAATGTATCTAAACTGTTGTACACAATCAACAACGTTCTAAAGATGTCGCTTTCAAGCCACAAACCACACACGTTATCCACGAGCAGCAGAGGAGAGTATTCAACACATGTGACACGATTGGCTCACCATAAATGACACTGCAAACACAACGGCACCCAATGTCTTGATTTGTGTCATTATTTCAAGATAAAATCTCCATTTAATCAGAAACTAAACATACATTCCGTAACTGACATCCGCTCTATTGTAGATGGAACATAACACAGACTCAAACACGCTAAACTTTTCACCACACACGGAGCTGTGAAATCCCCAGCACCGCTGGATTTTGTCCCTTGCTGTATGTGTCCACACAGTGACTTCATGTGGTGCCAAATAGCAATTAATATCTTCTGTCAGTACTGTCTGGCTAATGACACAAGAGAAATGATGTTTGTGGCAGTCTGGGTCCCTGATACTCAGGAGGTGCAACGCATTGTAAATCTTAATAGCGATGATGATGATGATGATGACGATGATGATGATGATGATAATGATAATATTAGTGATGATGATGACGATGATGATGATGATGATGATGATATGATGATGATTATGATGATAATAATAATAGTAATAATAATAATAATAAACAGCAATAACGATAATAGAAAATAAATCATGTTAGCGTTTGGTGTGTCATGAACACAAGAACCAGCCTGACGTTCACCAGGACACATAGAGAGAAGATAAGCACCACAGTCTATTCGACCAGAGCAGTCTGAAATGCTGTGAGCGGCACCTCTGCTGCTCGTGAATGAAATAATGCTTGCCACTGCACCCCAACGGCTAATAACTGATTATGGATGGTATAATTATGATGACAGTATGTGTCCACTGCCTGTATCATCTTAAGCGAAACCAGTTTCTCGACCGGCTGGTATGTTTTGGTTTGTTTTCTTTTCAGACACAACGTCTTGCAAGTGTCCGGTGGACTTTATGAACCTGGCCACCTGGTGTGGTATCTGGTGGTGTGTCAGTGCGCTGTCATCCTCTTCATGTTTCTGGCAATGGTCAAAGGAATCAAGTCTTCAGGAAAGGTGAGACTGAGCAACAGTCTTTCTGTTGTAGTATTTTGATCCAGGTGTTTGGTTTAGATTCTGTACCTGATTCTTTATTGTCTGACTGTGACTTTATTTCTCCACACAGTACCAGGTCAGGTTCTGGTTTGATGTTTGGGTCTGAGCTAAAGTTTATTTTGATTCTTATTTTCATTGTTTGACAGGTGGTCTACGTGACAGCTACAGCACCGTACTTGATGCTGATTGTTCTTCTTGTACGCGGGGCCACCTTGCCTGGGGCGGCTGATGGCGTCCTCTTTACATCACTCCAGATTTCGAGCGTCTTCTGGATCCCACGGTGGGTGAACCTGTAGAACTGGAATGGTGGAAGTATGTTTGGAAGGTCCGTAAGTCGGCTTCATTCTGAAATTAAACGTACTGTTTGCATGGGATCTTCCCATAGGGATTACTTTTTCTTGATGACGCAGAAGTTTTATTTATACTGACGTCTTCTGCACTATGCATAGCGCATGTGTAAATGCAAACACTCAAACTTTTATGTCATGTAAGAATGACAAAGTGAGAATCACGTCTTCATGGAGTTTATTTTGTGTGCAAAAATGCAGTGTAACTGCCTGTGGTTGAAAAAGCTATGTATAGTAAGCCCCTGGGCCTAAAGGCCTCTTATTTCCCAGATGAATTAGTCTGACAAATATTGAAATCCCCCAAAATCCCCTATACGTATCTTTAAAACACACAGACTTGCGTTTAAGGGAGAGGGGTACGAGACAAAATCCCTGGGTAAGTGCTATCTTTTGTGTGTTCCTTCATAGTGGAGTCAGCAGGACCAGTGAGCAACAGCTGTTTCGCTCAGTGAAGAAGTCATCAGGCTTGCTGTTGGATCTTCAGTTATCCGCTGGGTGAGAACCATTTCCATACAGGCAGAAAGGAAGGTCGAGAAAATCGAGTTGATCCTTCCAACATATATGACTAGTATCTCTGAAAATCAGACGAGAGCGTTCAGTGAAGAGTAAAACGAGAACTTTAATGAAGACAGTAGACTTCAGTTTGTCTAAAATTCCAAAGGCAGAAATGGAAAAGACACAGCCCATGGGAACCAGTAACAAGGGATGAAAATCCATGAAGATTAAGAATTCCTCTTGAAAATACCAGGCAAAGATTGGGACACCACTCCACAAACTTGAAGAGCTCAAAGATTGATGCAAAGTATTCAAATATAGAAATGATTATGAAAACTTTCTAGGCAAGGAGTGGGAGCAAACTTCAAAATCCGTTCCGGTTAAAATACATTACTTAAAAAAAAGACAGACTTGCATTTAAGAGGAAGCGGGTATGTGAATCAAAATCCTTCCCCGGTGAGTGCTTTTGCTATCGTTATTGTTCTTCCAAAAGGGAGGTCACCAGACAAGCAAGCTGCAGATGTTTCGCTCCATGGAAAGATCATCAGGCTGACAGTGGGTCCTGTGGTTACCTGCTGGGTGAGAACCGCTCGCACACAAGCCAGCAGAACACAACACAACAGAATGCAATGCACTGTGTTTTGCAGGTGTGGATAGAAGCAGGGCTGCAGGTGTTTTACTCCCTGGGTCCTGGGTGGGGCGGCCTGATTGCTATGGCTTCCTACAACAAGTTTAACAACAACTGTCTCAAGTGAGCGTTTTTTTATGCTGTCTTCCTTCCATGCCCTCTCAGTGGCAATTTTGTGTGATGACAGGTATGATGCAAGTGTTGTCATCGGCTGTGTCAAATAATGGCGGGTGAGTTTATTGTAGTAAGATTCGGTGGGAAACAACAACAGACCAACATTACCGCCCCCATCACCACATTATCAACAATGAAATTAACAGCCATCATCATCATCATCATCATCATCATCATCATGGTCGTCGTTATTGTCGTCATCGTCAATCATCATCACCATCATCATAATCATCATCATCATCATCACCATCATCATCATCATCATCAAACATGCTGAACAAGAATACTTAAGAAAGATGGAATGTGTGAGTGATGCTAGCACTGGTGAGAAATCATATCATTTTAATCGTTTTTTTTCTTTCTCGTCTTTCGTATCCCCCCTCCCTCCTCAGTAGCACTGTTCTCATGCCGCTCATTCCTACCACCCCCGCTCACAGCCACACCCAAAGACATCATATCACAACCCCAGCACCAACAGTCCACAAGGAGCAATCAGCATCGGGTCAAAAGGTAATCCACCGGAAGATATTATTTCGTTTTCAATGTTCTTAGTGTCTGCGATCCAAGTTTACAACACATAATGTGACTGTACCGCCAAGAAAATAATGGAATGAAAAAAAAAACTGGTATGTTCCCTTTCATATTGTTTTTTTGTATTAAAGCTTTTGTAACATTTCCTGACCCCTATGCTGTATTAGCGTTGATCTTTATTGTCAACTGTGTCTATATTTAAAAACATCCTTCTGTGTGTGATTAGTTTCAAATTTGTTGTCAAGAACGTGTGAAGTAATGCCGTGAAAATTTGTGTTGATGTGTTCTGGTGGCATGGTGCATACCGTTTTTGCGAAAGAATGTACTATAATGAAACGATGAACGTCATAATGCACCATCCATATCCGGTATGTAGAATTATTTTTCATTGTATGCGTGTCTACATTGTTCAAAATTTGTCTTTATATTATAGTTTGTAGCTGCGTTAAGTTTGTAGGCTGCGTTAAGCAGGGAAACAGTGTCAGCATGATCAAAGAAATCTTAACATTTGTGTCGATGTTTGCAAGTGATTTTGTGAACGTCTCCAACATTGTGACAGTTTTTTTTTTTAAATTCAATTTTAGTTTGTGTCAAGAAGTGAATTTCTTTGTGTGTTAGTTGTTTTTTTTTTTTAAGTTTCGTCATGAAAAAGTGAAAAGTCTGCCCAAAATATTACCTGATATGTGATCAGTTGTGTAACAATATGTAATATCGTTCAAAAAGCCTTCTCAAAATTCACTTTATGGCCAGATGTTTTTGATGTGTGAATATGCTTTGCAACACGTGTTTTCGCTTGATGGTCCTGTCATTTGTCATGAAGATCTAAAGATAATGTCATGAAAGTGTGAAAACATATGTTCCAGTGTCAGCTTGATTTTCTGACCGTTTGTAAAATTGTGAAAGACTTACCTGGTATAATTCCTCATCCACGTTTTCTATGTAGCATCATTTTGTCTAACACATGTCTCTACTTTCAAAGTTTCTTTTTATTCTCGCAGACTTCTGACTTGCATTGTTTGGATGTTGTGCGCCAGGGATGCTCTTCTTCTGTCTTTCCCTGGGGGGGGGACCAGTGTGTTTTGGAGGGTTCGTCATCTTTTCTGTCCTGGGCTACATGGCTCATCAGACTGGAGTGCCCATCAACGAAGTGGTGTCATCAGGTGGGTATTAATGTGGGAGAGTATGTATGTGCCAGTGAGTGCGCGTGCACAATCCTGACATGCCAAATCGGTCAGCATAAAATAAGCGTAAAAATGTATTTAATTCCGTGGCTGTCCATGCCAGCCTCTTGTAATGACCCATCATAAAATCGTTTCCCACGCAATCATCCTATGCCAGACATAAAAAACTTCACAGTTTTTTTTTTATAATTTAAAGGCATTCAAATTAAGTAACCAAATAATTTTTCATGCAATTTGAAAAGTCGAATCACCTCAATGAAAATGAATTTTGGTTAACCTTCAACAACAAAAAGCAAATGCTTTTTTTCAGAGGTCAAGACATTTTGTTAAAGTACTTTGTTTCCCCTCCTAATCTTTGTCATAGATATTGATGCCATATTTTCGTATTCCTTTGGCACTCTAAATCTTTGGGTTCGGGCTTGGGAGAGTTTCACCTGTAGACACCTAGTCGGATATGGGGAAGTGCATTGCCTTTTATTTATCTCCATACAAAAAGGATGGAGGAAATCTCTGGACTACAGTTTCTTGAAAGACAGGAAAGAAATAATAGACCCTCATCCAGGCAGCCAAATTAAAACGCCTTAGAAACCACGCATCGGGAAAAAAGGATGAGTTTTGCTGTGGAGCTGGAACACATCCTCCGGATTACCTGAGCCATGCAGCAGAACTGACCAGGATCTGGCCAAGACTGACCGCAGTGGACACCAAGCATCCGACATCGTGGAGGGTCTGTGGAAAATGGCAGACTTCATTTGAGATGGTTGCATGGCCCTCTGAAAGGAGCAAGCAAAGAAAAGAATTGCCTTTCTCCTTAAAGCTCACGTACAATGGAGATCGTGTGGTATTCCTTACATCTGACAATCTCATCCGAGAGAGGAGTTTCAAGTACTACCAGCTGTCGTTTGAGAAGCGTAAACTCCATCTGGTGTTCCACGTCAAGGTCAGAGTTCTTTCAGCACGCCTTATCTTTAGAATGGCACAAGGGAACACTCCTAACAGACAATACAGAATACACATGTGCCTTTTTTCTACTACAAAAAGACAGAATTCGGTCGTCGATGACATGATCTCAATTTGGTTTCCCGTCTACCAACATACATAAATCCGTACATTGATACACGGTAGCACATATTTAACGCAAACAGATGTACATGAATTTTTTTCAGTCAAGAAGTTTTTTTAAAAAATCTTTTACATGGGCACACATACCGAATAAATTCCAATTACTGGCGTTAATTCTGTGTACCAAGATTTTGGAGCACTTGCACTTTTTATCTCTCTGTCTTCTGAGGACCCATGCGCAGCATGTGACAAACTAAAAGCACGGCTTAGCATTACCAGGGCAACTCAGCAACAGCAATGCGGCTTCACAAGGGTTCGTCCTCAGGTGGCTTCTGATGTATCGCTTCAAACTACGGCAAGCCACAGTCCGACACTGGGTGTGGACGACCTATAACGGAGTTAAAATACACGCCGGGTATGTTAAGACATCAAGAAGACTCAGAAAGGGGGACAGACAGAATAGATAACCAGTCAAAAAACACTGCTTTGTGTTGGCAGTAGCCTTCTTCCAGAATTTATGTACTCGTTACTTATTCCTTTCCATAAATTAGTTTCATCGAACTTATAATATTGCAGTTTTCGTATGATTTTTTTTTTCAGTCATGATGTACCTAGATTCAAATGAAACTAAGGAGATTCTGCTAGCTGGTCCAATGCTTGACATCAATGGTACCAAGGATCACGTGCTATGTGGCAGGTCCGGGCCTGGCCTTCATTGTGTATCCAGAAGCCATCTCCATGCTGCCTCTGCCTCAGATTTGGGCCGTCCTCTTCTTCATTATGATCGTCACTGTTGTCATCGATACCCAGGTTAGTATATTGGTTGTTAGTGAATGCTGATGATGATGATGAAGAACAGGATGCTGGTCATGATCATGATCATAATGATAAAGTCATCTCCCGTCCATAGAGCTGGTTATCTTATTATCCTTGTGGGCGTCAAGCTTTCGTTAATATCTTAGGTTAAAAAGTATATGAAGGAAATGGAGATGGATACCAGAAGTAAGGAACATAAAATTTGTATCATGAATAAAAAATGAAAATATTTATCCTTACTCAGCAGGAGCAAACAACCACAAACGCATCACACACACACACACACACACACACACACACACACACACACACACACACACACACACACACACACACACACACACACACACATACATATATATATATATATATATATATATATATATATATATATATCAAAAGATTCAGTTCTCTCAAGGGGCAGGGCACCACTCCAGAGAGAGAGAGAGAGAGAGAGAGAGGGAGAGATTGCTGATGATTTCAACAGGTACATTTCACACATTCGCATTACATAAAGAAGTCTCAATCGATATAACTGGTTCAGGGAAATAGGAAGCCCAAACAGAAACGTGCCTAATGGAGTAATGTGCTTGGATTTGATGTGAAAGCATCCTGCACAAAAAAAGAAAATCAAAGAAACAAAAATCGTTGTGTCGATGAATTACACAATTCATTTTCGGAATCAACAAATTTTGAAACAAATGAAGAATATAAATGAACTCCAGTTAGTGTTCGTTCTAATGTACTGCGTATTTTGCAAATAAGGGGAAAGACCGGCTTTCCAATAGCTTTGTTATGGTATAGTCCACCTGTGAAACAAAGACAAATATGTACCAGACTTCTTTGTTCAAGGATTTTAGTTCACCACTGAAAGCATAGCAAGGAAACAGAAATAACAAGCATTAGACAACGAACTGATAAAAAAGCAACTTCCTCCGCAAATGAAAGGAGATGAATTGAGACGAAGCATGCCAAGACGCGGTGGATACGGTATCACTGAAATTTTGCAACCCACTTGTCATAAGAAAAGGGTCATGATATATATGTGTTGATTTTTCACATACTTTCAAGGAATTGTAGAGCATCTACATAGTTGTAAGTCTTTTGGTCCCAAATGCGTTATATTCTTCAATCATTCCTTCTGTCTTCTCTTTCAGCCTGGTTAGAAAGACTTGCGTGATTTTTAGCATGTCAATCATGATCGTGTGAGCCTGCAGAAAAGGGACATAATATATATGTTTTGATTTTTCTCAATACTTTCAAGGCGTTGTGTATTGATCGAGTGCTAAAGATAGACTGATAATCTCACACCATGTTGAATTCGGACAGTTTTGCTCATTTTTGCATTTTGAATTTCAGCTTGGTTTTTCTCAAAAAAAAAAAAGTCTGGGTTTTTTTGTTTTTTTTTAAGAAAGAAATGTATATTTTGGAAGCATCTTTTATTTTGCGTTAGTAGATGTATTAGCTCTGTGTGTGTGTGTGTGTGTGTGTGTGTGTGTGTGTGTGCAGTTGGCAAGCGGGGAGACAGTATTAACTGTCATATGTGACAGTTTTCCCCGGACACTGGGGCGTCACCGTGTGTTGGTGACAGGCGCTTTCTGTTTGATATCTTTGGTTTCGTCCTTAATTCTAGTGTCGCAGGTAAGAGAGAGAGAGAGAGAGAGAGAGAGAGAGAGAGAGAGAGAGAGAGAGAGAGTATGTATGTGTGTGTATGTGTGCCTACGTGCCTGCGCGCGCGTGGGTGTGCATCTGAGTGCATGTGTGCGTGTATGCGTGTGTGTGTGTGTGTGTGTGTGTGTGTGTGTGTGTGTGTGTGTGTGTGTGTGTGTGTGAGAGAGAGAGAGAGAGAGAGAGAGAGAGACGGACAGACAGAGAGACAGACAGACAGACAGACAGACATACATGAGGGGGTTGCGTGTGCGTGTGTGTGTGTGTGTGTGTGTGCGTGTGTGTGTGTGTGTGTGTGTGTGTGTGTGTGTGTGTGTGTGTGTGTGTGTGTGTGTGTGTGTGTGTGTGTGTGTGTGTGTGTGTGTGTGTGTGTGTGTGTTTGCATTTATTTGCACGAGAGAGAGAGAAGAGAGAGAGAGAGAGAGAGAGAGAGAGAGAGAGAGGGGTTTGCTTTGGGTTGTTACCGTTGAGTCAGACAGTTCGTCTTGCTTTTGAAATTAATGATTTTTTTTTTCTCATTTCAGAAACAGTAGTTTTCGGTCGTGAGATTTCAACTCCGTCACAGTGCATTTCCGAAGTAGCCCTCTCTGTCTGAATATAGTCCAGAACTGCAGCTGACAGGGTTTAGTAGATGCACATCTTCTTTCCTAGTTTCTAATTAAAAGAAAATCATCTGAAATGTCACAATCCCCATCAGTCCTAGTGTTCTGTGATGCATTTTACTTAAAAAGATGTGAAGCCGATGTTGAAGTTGTAGATATGAAAACGGAGCCAGAGGTGTTTGCATGTCAGAATTGTAGAGCATCTGTATAGTTGCAGTCTTTTGGTCCAAATGCTTTATATATTTCAATCATTCCTCCTGTCTTCCCTTTCAGCGTGGTTAGAAAGACTTGTATATGATTTTTAGCATGTCAAGTCATGATCGTGTGAGCATGCAGATGTAACAGTATTGGAACGACATGGTTTAAGGATTTCGTCAATTGGGGGAGGTGGGGGGCGGGAGGGGGGCGGGCTTTATTTTTCCCCGAATCACGGAGTTGACAATGCCTCGATAACTGTTCTGTACTTAATCAGTTTTGTCAGAACACTGATCACCCTTCGATTTGATGAATATCATCCCGCTTCTTTTTTGAGTCTTGTGAGTCTTGCCCGGCTCGTTGCTGGCAGTTACAACTTAGACAAGTTTTCCTAGTTTCATTTGTTGTTGCTCACAATTGTTCAGGTCTTCGCATACTCGGTGCGTTCTTCAGCCTGTCGTATTTTGTGGAGATGAAAAATTCTATACGCACTGTGCGATTGTAGGCCAAGGTGTCTGTGATATTTGGACATTCTTCGATGTCTTGATCGTGTTAGCTTCCCTCATCAGTGTCTTCGATGGTTTTAGCTTCGGCTGACAATCCATTCCTGTTCGTGCTCTGTCCTTTGCTGCCTGACGTTCCTGCTTACCAAAGAACACTGGAGGGTGTCTTCTGTGCCCACGTTTTAGATTAGCTCTATGTTGTTTAGACCCCGTGCATGTTTTATGAAATTTCTACAAATGACTAGTCTCCAATTTTTCCCCCCAAACCTAAGTACGCAATTACCAACTTTGGCCTTCCAGTCCCTAATTCTAGCATACAACCTTTTCTTTTTTTTTCAACGCTCATCTTCTGCCGCATTTGGCAAAGCCAAGAGGTTGCTCGTTCTTCATTTTCGTTGTCCTGAGTGTTGTTTGTTTTGCCTCAAGAAGACCTAAGAGGTCGAAACGCGTCATGCCTTGTGATTCGTTTGTCCACGTTGTTCAGTGGAACTGTTATAAATATGTTTAAAAAAATAAAAAAAGAAGTTTCTTTGGAGTTTTATACACGATGTTTTCTAACTCTGCGATGAAAGTTTCTGTATCAGCCTGTCTGGTATTGTAGCTTATACAAGGATAAGGGGTCGTAGGCTGTTCTTAAAAAAAAAAAAAAAAGGATTAGCCTCATGTGTAGCCCATGGTTCCGTTACAGGCGAGCAGTTTGTAACAAATTTGACCCTCCGAGTGAAAACGAACATCTCTGCATGTGGTATTCGGAATCTTAATGATTCCATCAGTTCCAGTCAAAGTGTAATATTGGTGATGATAATGATGACCGAATGACGAACACATGCCACAATAGTTGTGGTTGTGGGTTGAGGTAGGTGTAGGGGGGGAGGAGGAAAGGAAAAAAGGGGGGGGGAGGGGAGGGGACGAGGAAGAAAAATCTTTAATCTGATCATGGTCTTTACAATTATTTTTTGTAAATGGAACGTTTTAATGATATTATTTCTCTTTTTTTTTCATTGATTTTTTTCCTATGTTTTTCTCTTTCCTTTGCAGTACAACCTTTACGATGTTTTCAGGCTTTATTGTTTTTCCAGAATAAGAGAAGTGAAAGGGCGAAGATAGAGAGGAGGAGGAGAGTGCAGGAGGAGGGGGCGTTCCAGTGCCCCCATCGTCTCTCCTGA
>JADBJO010002013.1:102500-112500 GCA_016801955.1 Conus betulinus | reverse complement strand
GGCAGCAACAGACAATTAACCCTGTCTTACTGATGAGGCTGAATCAGCGAACGAAAAAGGGCAGAGGACCCGAATGGCTGTCTCACCGTGGACTCTGATGATCCTCATATACTGCTTGCGAAAGATTTCATATTTATAACATCTTAATTTTTCATTCCCCGCACCCCATACCTCCCCCCCCCCCCCACCCCCCTTTTGTTTCTTTTTAAATTTTGGCCAAGTCATGATTTCAGTGACGGACGAAATGTCAGCTGCACTTCTTTCCCGCCACTACTAACTTCTTTACACACACACACACACACACACACACACACACATGTGTGTGCGTGTGTGTGGTAAACAGTTCAAAATCTTGCACTGTCTATATGGTATTTGTTGTTTTCCCTTATTTCTCTACTAATTCAAAAACTACTACGAAATATCAAATACAATATGTCATACACATATCGGTGTTACATTTCAGTTATTCTGTGTTGTGCTACATTTTTTGTTGGTGTCTTTTTGCGATGACAAATACCACTCCATGTTGCTGGTGTCTTGTTACATTAACAATACAACTCCTTGAAAATGAAAGAGGAAAAAACAAAAGGAGATTCTTCCTTTAATTGTAGTCGCATTTTTCTCTAACATATTATTCCTTTTCTATGTGCAAAGGTGATCATAGAGATGGTATTTGCTTTAAAGTAACACCATCATCATCATCATCATGACAGTAACAATAACATCAGCAGCGGTAATTATGATAGTAATAGTAATTATATAGGTACTAGTCTAATCATGCAGTTGTGGGGTTTCTGCTGCTGCTACTTCTGTCACCATCACTACTATTACTACTGTACTATACTATGCAGTCGACTCCCCATTCCCCACCCACCCCTTCCTACCCTCCGCCCCCTGGGGCTGATTGCTACAATGGATGTTGTATCCCCTGGGTCTGACGGCTGTGTGTATAAATAGATGTTGTCCCCATTAGGGAGCGACTGCTGAGTGTATAAATAGACGTTGTCCCCATCAGGGGCTGACTGCTGTGTGTATAAATAGATGTTGTCCTCATCAGGAGCTGACTGCCGTGTGTATAGATAAATGTTGCCCCCATCAGGGGCTGACTGCTGTGTGTATATAAATAGATTTGTCCCCATTAGGGTCTGACTGCTGTGTGTATAAATAGATGTTTTCCCCATCAGGGGCTGACTGCTGTGTGCATAAATAGATGTCCCCATCAGCGGCTGACTGCTGTGATGCTGTATAAATAGATGTGTGCATCCCCCATCAGGGGCTGACTGCTGTGTGCATAAATAGATGTTGTCCCCCCATCATGGGCTGACTGCTGTGCATATAAGTAGACGTTGTCCCTAACTGGGACGAACTACTATGTGTATAAGTAGATGTTGTCCCCAACAGAGGCGGACTGCTGTGCTTTTACATGTAAATCGCCTCCACTTCCCCTCAGGGGCTAACTGTCTTGTTTATCCGTGGATGTTGTCCGCGCGCAGAGACTGACTGCCTTGTCTGTACTTCATGTCGTAACCCCACCCACCCCCACCCCCAGCCCCACACACCATCCGTTCCTCTCTCTCCCACCACCCCCTACCTGCAGGTGCCGGATGCTGTGTTTACACGTGGATGTTTTTCCTCCAGGGGCGGATCGCTTCGGCGAGGACCTCCAGATGATGCTGGGCAGAAAACCTCCCATGATCATCAACATCCCCTCTGGTGGTGCTTCGTCAACCCTCTTCTGTTGGCCGTAAGGACCCATCTGGGTGGAGATCCACCTCTCTCTCTCTCTCTCTCTGTCTGTCTGTCTGTCCTCTCTCTCTCTCTCTGTCCGTCTCCCCCCCCCCCCCTCTCTCTCTCTCTCTCTCTCTCTCTCTCTCTCTCTCTCTCTCTATACGGCTCTAGTGAAATCATTTGCTAAAGGCTGCATTTTCATTCTCATAACACTTCGCAGTAAGGCATGCTAAATTCTAGTCCTTTAAGCAGTTATCCTAAGTATCAACTCACCCCAAATTCAATCCTTCCCCTCCTTCCCAACAGTACCTCGCTCACACCCCCCCCCCCCCCACCTCTAGGACACCATCCCCCTTTTGCCTCCCGTGTTCTCGCCACAACAGGCCCCCCCCCCCCCCCCCCCCCCCCCCCCCCCCCCCTCTTATCATGAAAGAGCGCGTGTCGTATGGGGGATATAAGCTGAGTTGCAATATTGCAGGCTGGCATGATCGCGCTTAGTTGACCATTAGAAAGGAAACAAAGGGGAGATGATGCCGTCACCTGTCATGCAGCAGTCTCTGGAGATCGTTCAAGCACTGCCAGGCCCGAGCTGGCTGCGGGCCACATTAACTTGGAGAAAACACGACGGTAGTGAACCAAATAGGAAATGATCGGGCCATGGGATTGTAAGAAAAGTTACCTACGATTATGCTTCTTTCAGAAAAAGTGAAACTGTACTCGAAGTAGCGTTTCACGTTTCTAGACTGTTTTGTCAATGCTCTGTCTTTTTCTTTCATATCTATCTATTTTCGAGATGCTCGACCTGTGTGTGTGTGTGTGTGTGTGTGTGTGTGTGTGTGTGTGTGTGTGTTTTAGAGAGAGAGAGAGAGAGAGAGAGAGAGAGAGAGAGAGATTTAACAAAACAGTTATTATTGTTTTCTAGCCACTGTTGATGTTTTTAAAGTTGTTAGTCATTATTATCCTTGCAGGTATTGCTGGTCGTGACTCTTGTGAAGTACCAGCCCCCAACCTACGGGGACTACCACTACGACACCTTTGGCACGATCTTCGGCTGGTTCATCGCCTTTATCTCCTTCGTCTTCATCCCTGGTTTGGCCATTTACGAGCTGTTGAAGGCCAGGGGACCTTTTCTGAAGGTCAGTTCCTGATATACAGGCTCTGCTGTTCAGCATCGGGTAGTGTCTGTCACGGCCATTTTGATAACTGGGTGGCTAGTTACCAGCCATCAGTCACAATCAGGGTTGGTTACTAGCGGGGAAACAAAAGCAAGGTTATTTTCCAGCCGGTAGCATGACCAGGGCTATTTAGCAGCCGGTTGATAGATGATTAGCGGCTAACTGAAAGCTGATGAGTCACCTGTGTACAGGTCTCTTGCTGAGAGATACAGGCATGTCTGTTTACTTCCTGGTGACGTCAAAACGGTTCCTAATGTATCAATCTGGTACTGACAAATGAAAACGTTATTTTGTGAAAACCAAACCAACACATTTTGTAAATAAGGCAGTTGTAATTACACTGCGGACTTCGTGGCCCTCACGTTGTGGGTTCCAGTCCTATCAGAGGCATTCATTTTTTGCATTTGCCAGTCTTGCTGGCTTGAAATTGATTGCTTCCTGTGAAGTGCCGGATGAGGGCTGCTTGGGGCTGCAACGATACAAACGTGGGTGTGGTCGTGAACTGGGGGAGCTGGGATAAGCATCAGAGTAATGCCGCAGGCGGCATGGAGAAAATAGCAACAAAAAGAAGAAGAAAAGCGAAAGTGCTAACGTTGCTGCTCCATTTCACAGCTCTTTGAAGGGCCCCTTAATTTCGCTGTAAGGGTATGTGTGTATCTTGTGGTGTTTATAGATACATGTATGTGAACGACAGTATATATGAAAATATCTCTGAAATTAAGCATTTCTTCGTGTGTGTTTTTTTCAGGTTTGGCGAGAAAGGCTGCATTTTTTTTGAGGGGGTGAATCGTATGATTTAGGGGCTATTGGTTTCATTTGATGATAATATCATTACTTCGCGGTTTCAGATGGAGATCTTGCAAAAATACGGCATTTTGTTTTAAAAAAAACAAGTGTTGGCCCAAGAGAGAAAATTAAAAAAAGGAGTTTTAGAATTTTACTTTGCTTTGAATCAAGTTGATCTGGAATACTTCTCACCACTTCCAGAGACTGAAGCAGACGACAACTCCCGACGGGCGTTGGGGACCTGCAGATCCCACCAGACGTCTGCTGTACCAGGAAAAAATGCGGCAGAGGGCGCCGCGACGAAGTTTTCTTGGACGTCCTCCGATAGTCTGCCCTTTGTCGTCTGCTGCGTGCTTTGCAACAAAGACTGTTTGCTTTGATCATGTCAAGCTGATTACACTAGTGCTCTTAGCTTTTTTTCTTTTTGTTGTTTTATGTCTTGGGTTGTCACACCTCCTTCTCCTCTTGAGCTCTCTTAACACCCATCTGAAGGCGCTCCGTGCGTTCTACACGTGTATCCTACTTCCTTTCCCACATTCCTCCGTTAAAAGGTGGTATACATAGTAACGTAGTGCTGTATGATGCTAGTAACATGGTATGCTGTAATTTCATATGATATCACGTGTGGATCAGTGTGTTCGCTTTTAGTTCATGGGCATGCTGCTTGCTGTGGCCCCCCCGCCCCTCACTCTTGGTGCCAGGCCTGTGAGTTTGTATAATTCTAATCAGACGTTCTAGAAAATCATGGTAGTCCGCCCTTTGTGTTGCTAGGACGCACCATACTGTGATCGGATTCATGGCTGTGTCTTTCTTCCGCGCTGGCACGTGTGTGTGTGTGTGTGTGTGTGTGTGTGTGTGTGTGTGTGTGTGTGTGCGCGTGCATGCGTGCATAGGTGCGTGTGTGCGTGCATGCATGCGTGTGCGCCCGCCGCGCGTGTGTGCATGCGTACGTGTGTGTGTTTCACCGTGGGTTAGATAAGAGGTGGGAATGAGGGAAGGTGGTCTTAATTTTAAACTGTGATTTTTTTCTCCCCTTAAATACTGTGAATGTTAAACAGGTTTGTCTTGGCTTGTCGCATTATCGCTGTGTTAGTTCTATCTGTCTGTCTGTCTGTCTCTGTGTCTCTCTCTTTGTGCATCTGCATGTCTGATAGCCTGGTTTACTAGATCTCAAAAGTCAAAGCAATTTTATTAATATTAATATTGATTCTAATCTCACCCTTTCATAAGGAGCAATAGTTCATATCCGCAACATTTTTTTTCATCCACACTGCCTGTCTGTCTGTCTGTCTGTGTCTGTCTGTCTCTCTCTCTCTCTCTCTCTCTCTCTCTCTCTCTCTCTCTCTCTCTCTCTCTCTCTCTGACCATTTGCTAGTTAGCGTAGAAACTGAAACAAATAAGTTAAAATGATAGTGGTTTTCCTATTACAAAAGAAAAAATCAAAATAACTGAGTAGGGATGCAGAACTGAAATCGGAATTCTTTCAGTTGAATTTGCCAATTGTGGTAGCGTGGCAATACCCCAGAACAAAATACTGACAGCCGCAGATGACGTGATCAAGGAGGTCGCTGCTGTGGCGAAGTGTTAACGCCACTTTCCCCCGGCTGGGAACTCATGGGTTCGATTTCCGTTAGAGCCTTTCAATTTGGAGATATTTCTGCCCCTGACCGGCACTAACCCAGAGTTGAGTTTGCTATGGGGGCTCAAGTGGGGAGACTGGGGCCACGGCAGTCGTATTTCATTCATTCGTGTAGCTCAAATTGCCGGAGACACATTGCAAGTGTCTGTATCTCTCATGCCCGGTCGACGCTGGAGTATACTATAAAAGCGAACGTAGAGCACAGCCCTGCTGTCGTGCAGTCCCAGTTCAGAGTGACACTCCGCAGCACCGTCTTCCTTCTTCTCATCCGCCAGCAGTAGGAAGTCTCACGTTCTGTGGCCCTTGATGCTCTTAATGTCATGAATTCTCTCAGTTTAGATTTCCTCTGCACGTCTCTAAAGCCTTGGCGAGGTTTTATCGAGGTCGCCGGTACTGGCAAATTCACGGTGAATGAGACGTGCTGGCGTCACCTCAGAATTGTGGAGGCATTGTGGGAGTATTGGCTTTGAATATAAAGAAAGAATGACTGATAACATCAATGCAGATGACTGGTTTAGTCATATTAAGAACGTTTTCCCAAAACAAAGGCGAACAGTGCAATAAAGAATACAATATGGAAGCTGATGCATTAGAGGAAACAGATCACATTATACTCGGTGGATTCATTTCAGAGAAGAGAATTAGTAGTGATGATACAAATAAACTTAGAAAATGCAGAGCTGGTGGACTTGTTCACACACTTTTGCTGAAATTCTGAAGTTTGGTGGCAGGAACATTTAGTTAATTCTAAAAAAAATCATCCTACACAACTTTAAAAAGAACTACATATCCCAGGCTATAACCTTATATTATTATCATCCCAATACATAAAAGTGACTGACTCGAATGATTTCAACAATGATGGAGGAAAACCTCTCCTGCTGTCATATCTAAATACTAAACTACAAAACTAAATGTAAATTTTATTCATGACTACAAAGTAGACGTGAAATTTCAGAAGGGTGGACATAATTTAGAGAGAAAAAGTATTTGACTGTCGATCAAATATTTACTTTATATTTTGCTGTGCAAAACAATACAAACGCAAAAAAATGCAGCTGTCATAGACATTAAAAGGCCTTTGGGTATGTTCCTAATGACACACGTTTACAATAATTCAGCGACAAGACACGTTTGCGTTCTCACTCAGGGCTACATATTGTTATTTGTTATCCTGTAGCTTTGTTAATGAAGAATTTTTTTTGTGTGTTTTTAAAACTTTTTTTGAGTGAGATTGGGATGTGTTCAAAGCCCGAAGTTATTTTCAATTTTCATACAGCAGTTAGCCAACCATATTAATGAATGGCTAAACATAAAATTAGGTTACTCCTGGATATAATTGAATTATTCATCTAGTTTGCTGATGACGTGTCATTGCAGTCAGTCACGCTAAGCAGTCTACAAAATCACCTGCATGTATCAAAGACTAATCATGATATGAAATTAACTGTAAACATCAACTCATCTATGTGTTTATATTCACAAAGGGACGATACTGAGGAAGTATGAATCATGGCTCTACGATGGGGACATGGTGCAGGTTGTTAGAATGGTTGTCCCTATCTCGGGTATACCTCTTCACCATGGCTGGCGCAGGAAAGGGCACACTTCATTTAATGACCAAAGTGAAAGGGCAGCAGTTCAGCTCAGCAGAATCTGTGAAACATGGGGTAATGCAAGCTTATGATCTTTTAAAGGTTTCTGACACCAAGATTCAACCGATATTGTTGTATGCCTCTGACATACGGATCAGAACATTTAGGGAAAAAAAAGAAGAAAATGCATATGCTGTCCAAAAGATATCTGGGTGTTCCAGGATTTCAAAACAAAATGGCATACGGAGATCAGGGCAGACATCCATTATGTATTAATTCCTATGCTACATGTTTATTATTGTAGTTGACATTATATATTAGTTCCTCTATACTACATGTGTATTATTCTGGTTGAGACTTATACATACGTACATATATATATATATATATATATATATATATATATATATATATATGTGTGTGTGTGTGTGTGTGTGTGTGTGTGTGTGTTAAAAATTCTGTTTAAAAAAATGAAGCGTAAAAATCCGACAAGCTTGTTTCGAGCCTCTTTCCTCTTGCTCTCATCAGGATATCCTCCCAGTGCACGCTGTCGCTCTTTTATAGCGTGTGGTACCTGATTCCGTGACAATCTCATTCGTCGCTCGTGTGGTCTGTGGTTCTTGTCGGGGTCTGTTCAGGTGGGGTGTGCTGACAAAGATTTCATTTTGTGCCTGCAATTGTTTACTATTTCTACTTTTGTGTTCTCAAAGTTGCTAGGTGGGGTTTACATAATATTAACCATTTTCCTGTGGAGCATAAGTTGCATTTTTTTTTAAAATATTGTTGTATGGAGTTGATCTTTTTAAGGTTTTCCATGATATGCTGTAGTCTATTTTTTTTTTATTTTTAAGTCTCCAAATGTATTTACTCGGCTCTGGTTTTTATATTTTTCTTTTTTAAAGGACTGCTTATGATTTGCGTATCTGGTTTTGAGGTGGTTTTCAGTAATCCCTATATATGTTTTCTTTTTAATTTTCTGATGTTACTGAAGATTGGTATACAATGTTGTTGTAAAGGCATTTATTGCTTAAGGGGCACTGCTCTTTTTTAGTACAGTTGCAAGATGTGTCTTTTGGTCACCCTTTCTTTGTTGTGTTGAATTTCATTTTGTTAGATGAGTCAGTTATGTTTTTAAGGTTGGGCATACATGAGTATGATAGTTTAATGGTGTTTATATATATATATATATATATATATATAGAGAGAGAGAGAGAGAGAGAGAGAGAGAGAGAGTATTGTAAAGGTGTCACAAAACTGCAGTTGATGCCGCTGAATTAGACTGATCTGGTAATTAATTTCGGGTGTCAAAGTAAGATCAGTTTTGTATTGGACCCGTTGAAATTTTGTTAGCTCACAAAAAGTTTTTTTTCAGATGTAAGATGTCCCTTTGTGTATTTAAACAGAAGCTTATTTATATGTCTATCCGAGAATCGACTGGCGCCATTTTATACTGTGAAAGATATGAAGGGTTAAGGAGATTTTGAGACCACTTTCGAAGATTTTAAGACCACTTTTGACACTACTACATGCTATTACCATTTCGCTTTTTACAAAAAAAAAAAGACCCAGTGTCCTTCCACCATGTACATCGTTGTTATAACAAAACAGATAAGGATAAACCTGGTCTAATTTGCAGTGATCATGCGGAAATGAAACTTTAAAAAAATTACAGTGCTTCCTCTACTAAGATTCCAGACACAAATTTCTCCAAGATTCAGCTTCTTTTCCTTTTCTTAAGACATCAGATATCTGTTATGGACATGACTTACCAGAAGTGTTTTTGCATAAGATTCACAGACAAAAGGAATCATCACTTTGGTTTTGGTTGATTTCTTTTTTTCAAATTGTCTTGCACTAACTTGTGAACCTACTTAGCACGAATGATATATGACAGCATTTCCGTGGACTCTTTTTTCATGTTTTTTTTCTTGTTTTTTTCTTGCTTGCTTGCTTTGTTTCTTTCTTGCTTTTTTTTTCTTCTTTTTTTTGGATAACGTATAATATCAATTGCACCCGCTACCTCCCTATGTATTGTCACCCATGGCTGAAATATTCTCTCTCTCTCTCTCTCTCTCTCTCTGTCTCTCTCTGTCTCTCTGTCTGTCTGTCTGTCTGTCTCTCTCTCTTTCTCTCTCTCTCCCCTTCGTTCATCCTCTCTGTTGATTTTTTAAATGAATTTACTTGATTCTTTTAGAACTTTATAAAAAGATTACCCTTCATGATGATGTCAAAACCTTTTTGGTTTCTTTTCTTGCTAAAAGCTTACAGAGAAATGCCACTATAGGATTTTAAATGAAAAATCTATTTTACCCAACAATGAGTGTGGAGTTCTGTCTTTCTCAACCTGCATAAAATTAACGAATTAGAACAATTATTCATGTGAATACCTGAGGCGTTTACAATCTACAATATACATATTAAAACTAAACACAACAAATGAACAAGAAAGAACAAAGAGTTTGTGCACAAAAGGCATGCTGCAACCTAACACCTGCTCCACATCATATCGTACTTCCCCTCTCTCTCCCGTTTCTCAATCCATCCCACACCTCTCAAGCGAAAGCGATTGGCAATAGAACAGCCTGCAGGTAAACATTTACAACATTCCAAAACAACTCCAGTACATCTCTGGTATATCACTCGCTTAATCCCTGAGGGAAACGTCTGAAGGTTTGATTAGAAAGGAAACGGAGCAGATTTCTAAGCAGATGTGGAAATAGATCCATAACGAAGGAGGGTATAGTAGTAGTAGTAGTAGTAGTAGTAGTAGTAGTTGCAGCAGTAGTAGTAGTAGTAGTAGTAGTAGTAGTAGTAACACTGAGGTGAACAAAAATAATCATGAAAAATGTTTAAAGAGAAATCATAATCATTCAGCCAAACATGAAAAGGTCAAACAAATTACAAGGCAAAACATGACGCGTTTCGACCTCTTTGGCCTTCTTCGGGCAAGATAAATAACATGCAGGACAATGAAAACGGAGCACGAGCAATGACTTATCTTCTCAAATTCAACGTCCATCTCGCGCCCAGTTCGAGAAGATAGGTGACTGCTCATTCTTAGTTTTCGTTGTCCTAAG
>JADBJO010002013.1:95000-97500 GCA_016801955.1 Conus betulinus | reverse complement strand
GAATGTTTATCTCCCCCTGTTTCTTCAGTCTAAGATATAAGAGCAAGCTTTGTTTATAATTGTGTGTATATATATATATATACATATATATATATAAAGCACAGTAGTAGCGAATTCTGTCTGTTTACTTGTTCTTCACACAAAACCGCCGCAGCTGTAGACTGATTTTCTTCAAATGTGCCATGGTGATTTATTAGCATGCTGGACAGATTAAAAGCGAATCACTTTTGTGCTAGACTGTTACACTAGTAGCGAGCGACGAAGCGAAGTAATACCGGGATCTGAAGTGGGTCAAACACGCCTCGCCATTGACGCTGATATAGATTGAACACGCTGTGTGTATTGTCTGCTGAAATATCTCAGCAGGCTGAGTGTTAAAAACTGATTATCGAAAGGTTTCTGGTTCAGTCCTGGGTTACGGGAATTCAACACACACACACACACACACACCCCCTTTTACACGCTAGACCACTGGCTTCCTTGGTACAAGATGAGTGAACATGTACTGGTAAAGATGAGTGAACATGTACTGGTAAAGATGAGTGAACATGTACTAGTAAAGATGAGTGAACATGTACTGGTAAAGATGAGTGAACATGTACTCGTAAGTGCAGTAGCTTGTAAGAGTTCGTTGTAGATCCTGTGGTAGGTGTTCAGCTTGCAAACGACAAAATTCACCAGGTGGTATTGAAACGAAGAGGATTTTTTTTTTTTATTACAAACATTGAAGAATATGGGAACACACACACAATCAACTGACCTTCACGTTCAGTAAGTCGCACAGGAACTCGATCGTGCTTGCAGCAGCCAATATTCAACTAATGGCAGTTTTTCATCGACTACACTCGAACTCAGTGAAGACTCGAAGACTTCTGTGGTCAACAATGATTAGAAAACTCTTCAACAGATCTCATTTCTCTCTCTCCCTTCTAATCGCACAGTTCTCATCATTTTATGTGTTATCTCAAGATCAGTCTCGAACATACTCGATCATTCTTTTCTAGGATATTCTGCACATCGGTTAGTCGATCAATGGAATCGCGACAAGCTTACGCGAATGTGATTCGATCAGCTTCTACAACATTCTTCTTGAACCTGTGGTTATGCAATAGCAACTTACAGAGACTGGTAAACATTCTAACATAATCTTGAATATTCCAATCGCATATCATCAATCGATCGGAAAACATCACTGGGCAATGTGGCATAGTTTCACTTTCCAAATGTTTTCAATAAATCAAAATAGCACGACAATGACAGAAAATACAGAGCTCTTAAAGCAACATGTAAAAGAAGGCTTGCGACTCGTCATTGTTGCCATGACGTCTTTCTGAGAGTTCTCCCTCTCTTGTCTCCCTTTTAAATTGTAACACACACACACACACACACACACACACACACACACACACACATGCAGGCACACAAAAGCGCGATTGTGTGAGCGCTTGCACTCGCACGCACACACAGACACCCAACAACTGTAACACTCTCTCTCTCTCTCTCTCTCTCCTCTCTCTCTCTCTCTCTCTCTCTCTCTCTCCTCTCTCTCTCTCTCTCGCAAATCCTCACTTGTGTTTTTTATTCAGCCGCAGAATCATTATCCTTTACACACATAACACAGTTCTCGTGTATGTTTGTATGATGTCTCAGGTGAGATTTAACCATACAGTCCATTTACTGGAGCAGAAAAATCCCACTCATGCGTGAACACCTTCCTTTCAAGTTAATCCCTGTGGATGTTTTTTTTTTTCCCATTCTAGTACAATACATGCTCAAAGAACGGTGTGTGAATGGACTTCTAACATGAAGAATGTGTCTTTCTGTCTTTCCCTTTCTTTATCTCTGTCCCCCCTCCCCCCCCCCCCCCCCCCCCCCACACACACACACACTTCCCATCCCCTCACTCTCTGTCTCTTCCTCCCTCAACTCCTTCCTGAATCTCCCCCTCCGCCTCCTTTTTTTTTCAAGTTGGGGGTGGGAGTGGGGGTGGGGGAGTTAGTTTCTGACCTGGGTTTTCTCTGTGTGTGTGTGTGTGTGTGTGTGTGTGTAAGTTCTATCCTGTTTTCCGGTCACCCATTGGGGCTGGTGTGGTGGGGTCATGTTATTTGGATCACGAGTTGATTGGCGGCTATTGCTGATTGACTCTGTTATCCCCGCCGCCCCCCAACCCCACCACCCCTCCTGACGTCATACATATAAATCCATTCAGAGTGTGTTCTTATCTAACCCACAGTGTTGTCCCACTCCTACACATTGCTCCAGGCCATAGTCGGTCGACGAACCCAGCCCTATTCTTATCCACAACTACCATCCCCCCTACCACTCTTCTCCACCACCCCCCCCCCCTCTCTATCCTGTCCCCTCTCCCCCCCCCCCCCCCCCCCCCCCTCGGCATCTCCTTTTCTCTCTCTTGTATTCTGTCAGTCCTCGTTCCTCCTCTTTCTGTTTTTTCTACGCTGCTGTTCTGCAGCTCAGTGCCATGCGGGGGTTTTTTGTTTTG
>JADBJO010002013.1:90000-92500 GCA_016801955.1 Conus betulinus | reverse complement strand
CCTGACCCTCATGGGCTACATCGTCGGAGTGGGGAATATCTGGCGTTTCCCCTACATGTGTAACAGGAACGGAGGGGGTGAGTAGAGTGACAGCGTCTCTGGGTCTGCCGATTGTTGGGCTACTGTCTGTGCGTTGTGTTGTCTGTCTGTGTTTCTGTCTCTGCGTCTGCTGATTTGTTGTTGGTCTACTGTCTGTGTGTTGTGTCGTCCGTCTGTCTGTGTTTTTCTGTTTTGCGTCTCTCTTTCTCTCTCTTTTTCTGTGTTTTTGTCTGTCTGTCTATCCTCTCTCTCTCTCTCTCTCTCTCTCTCTCTCTCTCTCTCTCTCTCTCTCTCTCTCTCTCTCTCTCTCTCCTTCCATACCTGTCTGTCTGTCTGCCTATGTTTGTCTGTCTGCCTGTCTGTCTATCTGTCTGTCTGTCTGTCTGTCTGTCTGTGTCTGTCTCTCTCTCTCTCTCTCTCTCTCTCTCTCTCTCTCTCTCTCTCTCTCTCTCTCTCTGCGTGATATCAACGGATGTTTTTAGTTACAGCATTCTCTACAGTTTTAAATAAACGTCTTGCAAAGGGGGCAGAGCGCACAAAAACACAATATTAGAACAGGCACATGTTGGAAGCAAAATCCACAGCACAATCGACCACATTTTCGTATTACATTCCGCAGCCTACAATTTTCATGCGAAGAGTTCTGAACTGTTTGTGGTATTCGTAGATTTCACTAGGCTTTTTTGGCAACATGTATAAGTCTGTATCATGGAACGTTTTCAGAAACTCTAGCTGGAACGGTACACTGTGTGGGTTGTCTGTGTAGTATTCATGATTCAGTGACAGCGTATGTGCAAGATGGAACCAGTTGTCACAGGGCTACACATACTCAAGACAAGTCAAGTCAAAAATATCTTTATTGAGGGTTAAAGAATAAGCTTTGCAGCTTTTTAGCATCCTTCTTCTTCCTTGTCTACAGCCGGGCCAAATTGGCTTTGAGGGCTCTGCTGTATAGTTGAGTGCCAGCTGCTTGAATGGCTTACTGGGTAAAACAGGATTAAAAACTATATGTACATATACAAATCTAGTGTGGATTTCCACTAGTGGCCATCCTGCCCTCAAGTATTCCTGAAGTACATGTGCTGCTGATTGTAAGAGTGTAATGTGTGCTTGCTGCGGGTGATTGCTTCGGTTGACTGACTGGTAAAGCATTCGGTGTGCGTGGATGGAAAAAGGGAGTGAGAATCCGAGTTGGGTAGGTGTGGGGTGGCTCGATGTGGTACGAGCGTGTTTCGCTCGTGGCATGTGTTTGTGCATGGTTGTTTGGTCTATCTTGGCTGTTTGGTGATTTGATAGATAGAGAAAATGCCTGGGGCAATTGTTTGACTATACGTGGTAAGTGTTTTGATTAATATTGATGATTATGTTAAAATAATAATAATGCTAACAATGATGATAATGATGATGATGATGATGATGATGATGATGATGATGATAATGACGATAACTATAACGAGAACCACAATAGTAAAATAATGATACAACAACAACAACAACAGCAACAAAAATAGCGACAACAACAGCAGCAAATCTACTAATATCATAACTGTATGAAGAAACTCTGGGGAAAGCTCGACTGCAGATCTTCAGAGAAGAAGAAGCTCTTCTCGTGGAAGAGTTTGTCCCTGAACTCTTTACACTCTAAGGGGACTGGCCTGCACCTGCATCATGACCCTAGATGCTCTTCCACTCTTAGTTTTTATACCTGGCACGTCCGGAATTCGAACCAGCAACTTCTGGATCGGTGAGTGTGTCAAGGTAGGTTTATCCGGCAATGCTAACTTTTTAAAACACGTTTCATGTGCAGGAGCCTTCCTACTGCCTTTCGTCCTGTGCGTCGTCTTCATGGGCTTTCCTCTGTTCTTCCTGGAGACAGCACTGGGCCAGTTCACTGGCAGAAGTCCCCTGCACGTGTGGAGCGTGTGTCCACTCTTCAAAGGTAACTGTTGACATGCACTGCCCTCAGCCAGCTCTGTTAACCGCTGCCTTTGAGGGCTGGTCAAGTCACTGCTGTGTGTTCAGTCAGCGCTACAATTTTAGCGCCAAGTGATGCATTCTATGTATGTTCTACATCTCATACATCTTAATCCTTTTCACCTCAGTGCCATGCGTTCCACACAATCCTACATTTACCTGCCTTTACACATGGTGAGCCGTATCTAGCACTGTCAAAGCATGTTAAAAAAAAAAAAAAAAAAAAAAAAAAAGCGACGAGCGAGCGAGGCACTGTATTCTGCTCATCGACAAGTGTAGTCGGAAAGTTCCGTCCCTTTGCTTGTTGATGGCCCATGTTACTTGATTTGAATTGTAAAGAGCTGAAAGCGTGGCGAAACATGGGACCACTGAAACTGAGAGTACCAAACAGCCGATGATGTTTCTACTAGGCAGTCTTGTACCCGTGCTGATATATGCCCATCATTCTTTTTTTATTCTAAGGTTGCGTTAGAAATAACAGTGGTAA
>JADBJO010002013.1:72500-85000 GCA_016801955.1 Conus betulinus | reverse complement strand
GGAAATGTGGACTCCGAATGTAATAGCGACCTGCCCTCATTGGAACTCCCGGCCTGCAGTTGCCCCATTGCTATGCAACGATCTTGACGGGAAAGTCTCGGCATTATGTTGGCGCCGCTGGAAGGGATAATTTGTACTTTTGGGGACTGGAAATTTTATAGCCCCACCATCGGGGCCACATTGAGTTGCAATTCACATTGATGCACGTGGCGTAGGTAGTTCACATGGCAAATGCACTCCTCGTGCCAAAAACGCTGACCCGGCAACATTCACCCACTGTTACGAGGTTACAACCGGCCAAGACACCACGTCCTGCTAATGTTGCACGTGCCATCGACATTGCTTACGTCCTGTTCACAATGTGATCAATCGTGCACTGTCTCTATTTTTCGCGCTTTTTATGCCTCTGAGTACATATGAAAAGTATATATATCGTAAAGTTCAGACATTGATAGAATTCTTAGCTGTAACCCGTCTTGGATGATCACACAGCAGAAGTGGGGCTGTTAGCACAGTCATATCGATCTCTTTGGTAGACGTTTTAGATTCTCATGACAGTTTTTTTTCTCAAAATTTCCTTTTGTACTGATGGTTCTTTACTCAAGTATCGCTGGCTTCCTCAAGAGGTCGTTGGATTGCAATTTTTCTCCCAGTGAGAGAAAGTACCACAGAAATGTAAGTGGTGACCTGTGTTAGATATTTGGGTAGACGAACACAATTAGGGCGGGTTCGTCAAACAGAAGACAAAAGTTGACTCTAGACAGGCAGAAAATGGTTCTGGTCACGAGGCAGAATTTGAAGACTGCCGTACACTGTCAATGCTGAAGTGAAGGTGGAAATGAGAAAAGTAATGGAAGTTCCACTGAACCCGAGCAAAACACCAACAACTAAAGTGAAAGCGCAAGAAACGCTTATAATGATAATAAAGAAGTCTGGAAAAGCATGGAACATACAAGAGACAGGAAGGACCACACTGATAACCCGACAAAAGAAGTGGTGGTAGCTGCTGGGAAGGAGAATGTAAAAAGCATGTACACGACGACAAAGACACTGGCAGGATAGCTACAGCAGATTTCCAAACCTGTACTGGTTAAACAGTGAACCACATTCACAACAACTTGTACATCTGAGGAGATGGGTGGAACACTTCAGTGAACCACCGAATCAACAGACCCCATAAAGCAGTATCAGACATTCCACCACCCAAGGATAACTCTGTCGATCAATGGGACAATCAACTAGTACAGCCAAGCAAGAGATGACAGAGATCAAGAAAGGCACCAGGTTTACGATAAATGGAAAAGCAGCGGGACTGGATGAGATCCCAGCAGAAGCCGCTCAAACCGATGTTAGAACGGCTGTCAACATGCTGCACAACGTCTTCAGAAAGATATGGGGGGAAAATACAAGTTCCAGCCAAGTGGAAGGAAACAATCTTCATTAAGCTGCCGAAACGTGGATCTAGTGGACCGTAGCAACTACTGAGGATCAACCTCCTATACTGCCTGACCAGAGCCCACGGGGGAGAATTAAAAAAAAGAAAAGAAGAAGAAGAAGAAGAAGAAGAAGAAGAAGAAGAAAGAAAGAACACAAAAAAAGAAAAGAAAAAAAAAAAAAACGTTGATTCCGAGCTTCAAAACGAGTATGCAGTTACTGCAGAAACAGACCTTAGGCAGGCCAGATCGCCACGCTAACATAATCGTGGAGCAGTTACTGGAGCTGAACCCCCCCCCCCCCCCCCCCCCCCCCCCCCCCCCTCGATTACCTTCATAGATAACGAGAAAGCGTTCGAAAACGTGGACACCGAGATGCTCTTAAAGCTACCAAGGCACCATGGAGCTCCGTAGAAGCTTGCCACCATGATTCAGAGTACCTACCAAGACAGTCACACGGCTCATATGGACCAATTGTCGCATAGCTTTGGGGTCAAGCCTGGAGTTCATCAAGGGTGTTTACTGCTGTTTTACCTGTTCTTCCTGGTCATCGACTGGATCACAAAGACCACCACTATCGGCAAGAGTAATGGAATACCATGGCTGCTTTGGACTCAGATTGAAGATGTTGATCTCGCCGAAGATCTGGCCCTCCTCTTGCACAACTGCAACCACATGCAGGACAAGATCACCCCATCTGGCAATAACAGTAGCATTCCCAATTACTGAACTTAGGATAAACAAGACAAGAACGAAGATCAAGGAGATCAACGCCACTGTCAACACTCCACTCGCAGATGGTAAAGACCTAACTAAGGAGGTTGAGTTCTTTGTATGTTAGAGCAGTGTGGCTGATAAACATGGGGGCACAAACAGAGACGTCACCACAAGGATAGGCAAGGCACGAGCGGCATTTGACATGCTAACAGCAAGGTATATAAACATAGACACAAAACTACCCATCTTCAATTCAACATCGATTCAGTCTTGCTGCACGGGTTCTGAGACGTGGAAGGAGGCCAAAGGTACAAAACAGAAGATAAACATTCGTGGACATCTGTCGGCACATTTTAAATATCCAGTTGCTCGACAAAGCTAACAATGAGAAACTGTGAGCGGGAAGGGAGGCAGTTGCCACGCATCTTCCGGGGAGGCAGTGGGACAGGCTTGGACACGTACATCCTTCAAAAACGCCAGCATCCAGCATCATCCTTCAGGCTCTTCCCTGGATCCTGCTGTTCAGAAGGAAGAGGGACGATCCAGGGAAAAAAAAAGAAGAGGAAGGGAACCATCTGAACAAAGAGAATAAAGACAGCCTGCAAACAAGTGCATTGGAATGATGTCATTATGGGCCTTGCTCCGTTGGGAGTGAAGGGCCTAGGTAAGTTAAGAGGTAAGTATACCCTATGATAAGGAGTATTAGCATTACACTTTAACGCCAACTTCTGTACCACTCCTCTTCTTCAAACCACACCTTTTGATTGTGTTTTCATATAAATCTCTATCATGCCATTTTTGCAATGACAGAAAAATTGTTTGTACGCTTACTTGTATAGGTTCTTAGTTTCTCTTCGTGTCCAACTTGATTGTAAATCTCTCCGACTCTTAGCTCTGTTCTAGTTCTTTTGGGCTCAAATTGCTTTTGCCAGCTGACACATTTGAATCTACACAACACATCCCAGCTCCCTTTTGTTGAATTGGACATATAGAATTATGATACTCTTTGTTTTTGTTCTTCTCGTGACTGAAGACAAACCAAAAGAATAGTAGAGACACTATCCACTGCAGCTCAATCAGGGAAAGTCCAAGTCAGGTCAGTTGGTGAAGGATTCAGTCCTACTGATGTACATACTGAACACAAACGATAAATCCGTGAGCCCAACACAGCCATGTGTCTGTGCTGTACAAGAGTGATTAATCTGTAGTTCCAAAGTGATACATAACAGGTAGTTGTGTCTAAAATGTTGTTCACGAGCAGAACATTGTAAGAATGTGATACTCAAGCCACAAACTCTACACGTTGTCCACAAACAGCAGATGAAAGCATGGAACGCAGCTGACAATATGGGCTAATAACAATCACTGACATTGCAAACACAAGGGCGCCCAATTTGTTGATTTGTTTGATAATTTTGAGACCTCGATGTAGTGTAATTAGGGCATGAAATACAAAGTTCCACTGTTTACATACATTTTTCTTGTAAATGGAACACTTAACTTAACCGAATCAAACACGCTACGTTTTCCACACACACAGCTGTGAAATCTCGAACACCGTCGGCTGTTCGCCGTCATTAGAGATCACAGTGCATTCTGTCAGATAAGTGCTGTCTGGCCAACAGCAGATGAAAGACAATTCGCGTTAGTTAGTGCCCTGGGTTCTTGATACTTGCTCAGCAGACTGAACGAATTATAAGTACTTTTATACATCTACTACTTGTTCAGCAAATAGAACGAATTGTAAGTAATCATTTTAGCATTTCTATTATTATTATTATTATCATTATTGTTATTATTATCATACGATACCATAATTTACGTTAGTGTTAGGTGTGCTATGTACACAAGAACCTACCCAACATGTACCACAATACTTAGGGAGGAAATACGCACTGCAGTACATGCAAACAGAAATGCTGTGATGGGCAGGCAGCTCTGCTGCTCATGAATGAGCAATGTCTACCACAACGCCACCTATGGCTAATGACTGGTAATGGCATGGTATAATTATGGTAACACTACTATGCGTCCAGCGTCTGTGTCTGTTACTCAACACAAAACCAAATATTCTTCAACCACCTGATATGTTTTGGTTTGTTTTCTTTTCAGACACAACGTCTTGCAAGTGTCCAGTGGACTTTACGAACCTGGCCACCTGGTGTGGTACCCTGGTGCTGTGCCAGTGCGCTGTTCTTCTCTTCATGTTTCTGGCCATGTTGAAAGGAATCAAGTCTTCAGGAAAGGTGAGACTGAACAACAATCTCTCGGTAGTATTTCAATTTTGTTTGTAGTCTCATGTTCTGTAGTTCCGGATTGTCGATCTCGGCGTGACGGTGATATTTCTTCCGCATTACGATGCCGTGTCTGGTTCTGGTTCTATACTTGGGTCTGATTTTGATTTATAGTTTGATTCTAATTTTCATTGTCGACAGGTGGTCTACGTGACAGCTACTGCGCCTTACCTGATGCTGACTATTCTTCTGGTGCGGGGGGTCACTCTGCCCGGGGCGATGGATGGCATCCTCTTCTACATCACCCCAGACTTTGAGCGTCTTCTGGACCTCTCGGTGAGTGAGCCCATAGACTTAGACTGGTGGGGGTGTTTGGCAGATCCACGAGTCGGTTTCATTCTGGGTTTGTCTCTTCTGTTTGCATGGCACATTAAAATGTGAATAACTTTGAAGGATGCTTCAGAAATCTTGTCAGCCAGGCTGCCATGTCTTAATCGTTCAAATGCACATGTGTTACGCGCATATCAGACACGAGTCCAGCCATTGTGTTATGTATGTAAATAAAATGAGAATGATATCACGATGTTTTTTTTATGTCACTATTGCTCAAATGTTATGCAATAGTTTCTACTTAACAATCTCTAAAGATGCGGGTTTTTTTTTTTTTTTTTTTTTTTTTTTTTTTTTTTTTTTTTTTTTTGCTGCAACACTTTTATTTTAAAACAGTCTGATGAACATTTAAGCCAGTTTGACGTTAATGTAATGTAGTCCAGTAAGTGTGTCATATATAACAATTACTCTTTTCAAACGTAAATCCAAAGATATAGGAGCCAGCAAACTGCATCGTTTGTAACTCAAGCGGGTTGAAGGATGTCCAAGCATTTCTAGGTTTGTGAACCACATGGAAGCAAGATTTTTCACAGTGGTTTAACTGCAAAAATGTGTGATTTCATTTAAGATGAAGAGAAGAATTGCCCCAGGATCATTTGATGAAAAGAATAACTGCTTAATTGATACTTCCATTTTCTGAAGGAGGAAATTGAAGAAAGACGCTTGCACATTCAAAACAATCAAACCGCTGAAGATGTTTGAGTCAGTACACTCTAAACACACAGCACAACACAGCACAATACAATACAGCACAAAACAACACAACAAATACAGCTCAATACGATACGACACAGTAAAACTCGACACGACACTGTGCAATACATTTGTACGCCACGCAACACAACACAACGCAACAGTAGCGTACACTCCACTACTGCGTACAGTACCATGAAATACAGCACAACGCTGTACTGTACAACAGTGTGTGTTGCAGGTGTGGGTAGAAGCAGGGCTGCAGGTGTTTTACTCCCTGGGTCCTGGGTGGGGAGGTCTGGTTGCTATGGCTTCCTACAACAAGTTCGACAACGACTGTCTGAAGTGAGCGCCTGGTGCTCTTTTCCTTCCCTGCTCTCTAAGTGGCATCAGCTCTCTTGCTAACCCTGGTCGCCGCCCTTCTCCGCTTTCTGTAACACCCCCCCCCCCCCCCTCCCCTTCACCCTTCACCTCCTCTGCCCATTTAGTCTATGTGATGATAAGGAAGACACGCAACCTGTAATCGATGTGGCTCGATTGTTATCAACATTACAGTATCGCTACCATAGTCTGCATTTCATCATCATCATCATCATCATCATCATCATCATCATCATCATGTAACAAAAAAAGAAAAGTTTAAAGAAGGTTCAAAATGTGACAAGTATCAGTCTTGGTGAGAAAATATCATCACTGATAAAAGTTTACCATGGACACACACACACACACACACACACACACACACACACACACACACACACACACACACACACACACACACACACACACACACACACACACACACACACACACACACACACCACACACACATACACACACACACACACGCACGCACGGACGCACGCACGCACGCACACAAACACACACACACACACACACACTCATACACACAAACGAATACATGGATGGACATCTAAAACAGAATGATCACACAGACTCACGTGTTACATAATGAGTGAAAAAGGTTTGATATTTGTTCATTTTTCATATGGGTGTTATGAAAATCTCTGACAACATGGGAAGCTTTTCGTGGCATTTCTTCTCGTCTACTCTGTATTGGTGATATGTATTTTACGTTGAATCTGTTTTGTGAAAACGTGTGGTCAAACTTCTTGAATGTAGCCATGTTTAATGTATGTCTTTGCGTAACAAACTCTATTTTTATGTGACGGTTTTGTCATTTGTGTTATTAAGATATCAAAATAGTATCAAGAAAAAACCTGAATTTTTTTTCTGTTTGTTTGATACTCTAAGTGTGCACAATGTGAAAAGTCTGTTGTTGTACAACAGCTCGTCCATGTTTTGTAAACAGCGCTTTCTTTTAACTGGTGTCTCTTTAAAAGTACGTAGGTCATACAAAAGAAATAGTTCTGTGCAAATTACAAGAAGCCATCATGCCATTCTTCCTAAGTTCACTTGCACCATGTGATGTACCACTCCTTACAAAACATGTTCTTTTAATGTGTAGGGACTTAGGTAATCACTTTGCACCATGAAAATCTTGCTCAGGAATGTTCTACAGGATGCATTTTTGAAAAAAAATCCTTAAAGGGATAACTTTTTAATTTGACCTAAGATTTTATGAACAAAAGATTTTTGAGCAATTGCTGTGTATTTAAGAAAAAATTTGTAATGTGTTTTGGATTTTTTTGAACATCTGTATGAGGACCAGACTTTCCCGCATTGATAGCCTGATACGGCCCTTCGCATTCGGCTGTGTTATGAACATGAACGGAATTGAATTCTCCTATTGCGGTAGATTTCTAATTCATATGATTCAAATATTGTCTGTCAGGGACGCTCTTCTCCTGTCTTTTCTGGGGGGAGGGGACCAGTGTGTTTGGGGGGTTCGCCATCTTCTCTGTACTGGGCTACATGGCTCATCAGACTGGGGTGCCTGTCAGCGAGGTGGTGTCATCAGGTGAGTGTCCATGTGTGAGGGAATGTATGTATGAGTGTGTGAGACAGTATTAGGTTAAATGCACCACTGTCATGACGTGTTAATACATCAGTGTAAAAAAAGACTCAACATGTATCTAATTCTATGGCTCTCCATGCAAAGCTATTGTGATGAGCTGTCATAAATCCACAATCCACGCATTCATTCTTCTTAAACTGATATCAGACGTAAAAGGCTGCCCAGCTTGAAAGAATCTAATAACACTAACCTTAAGTGACAAACTATATTGCTAATCGGAAATACCTCAAGAAAAGAAAAAACAAGGTTTGGTCAACAATCAACGAAAAAAAAATTAAATCCTTTCTCAGAGGTCAGGTCACCCAGTTGAAAGACTGTTGTCTTGAAAAATGTTGTGACTGATACCATTGCCATATTATCACATGTGATTAACACTCCAGAATCTGTTGGTCCAGGCTCCCAGTGATTCTTGTTGACACCTACCGTAACATGATGAAGTGTAGCGCCTTTGTCCCTACAGCTTATGTAAGGTGGTCATTATGTGGCATTTCTGACACCTGAAAATCTCCATCATGAAGTCCAAGAGAGGAACAGAAAGTTCAATCCCCGTGTTGGGAGTAGTGAATTTAAAAGAAACAAACACTACATTTAACAGGGCTTGTGAAGGTTAGGGTTCTGTACATAATGTTCAACTTAAAACGATTAATGGATGAAACTCTTCATCGACTATGCACAACTAAGGATTGTCGTTAATTTTTTTTTCAACAAAAGAGAACCTTCTAGTCATTGGTGACACGATCTCAATCTTGGTTTATCAAGTGAAGAGTTCATTTCAAAGGTACTGATGTCGACAAATGAACAGTAAAGACTGTTGCAGAATGGTCGTGGTGACAACCCCCACCATGTAAGAACAGGCAGCGGAGAAGGGGGGGGGGGGGCATGAAGGTGCCGGGGCGCAGAGGAGTTCAGTAGGAATAAGGGTAATGGTTGGGGAAGAGGAAGAGTGGGCGCTGGCGCATTCTATCTTTGATCGTGTGGACCCGTGTTCTACATATCAAACACAAAAAGCACTGAGCATCTTCACCAAAGTGACTCGGCAACATCTTCCCTGGTGCGTGGCCTGATGATGATTTGTCATGGATAGCCCGCTGTGTCTTGCTTAAAACTGCGGCAGCTTCAGCACTGGGTGTGTATGCGCTTCAAGGGGAAAGAATGAGCACTGTGGATATCATGACATAGCAAGGACTGGGAAGGCAGGACACACAGATGAAAAAAGAGTGCAAGACTCTTCTCTGGGTAGGCACTGGCAAATAGTGTTCTTCCCGAATTGTGGTTTCCCATAGAAAAGTTTCTTTTCATTATCTATACCTCCTTCTCAAAAGCTTCATCAGAATTAGTATCCTGCAATTTTCGCATGATCTTGGTACAGTGTTTTATTCCATTGATGGTGTACATAGATCCAAATGGCATGTGCTTGAGGTAACTGATGTTAAATGTCTCGTGCTATGTGACAGGCCCAGGCCTGGTGTTCATTGTGTACCCTGAAGCCATCTCCATGCTGCCTCTGCCTCAACTGTGGGCCGTCCTCTTCTTCGTCATGCTCGTCACCATTGTCATTGACACCCAGGTGAGTATTTTGATTGTAGGTTGAATGTGGTGGCAATAACAATGATAGCGATGATTATAATGATGACAATGATGATCATGGCGATGGTGGTGATGATGATGATGATGATGATGATGACGACGACGATGATGATAAAAGTGATGATGATGATGATGAAATGAAGATGATTATTATGATGATGATGATGATGATGATGATGATTATGATGATGACAATGATGACGATGATGATGATTATGATGATGACAATGATGATGATGATGATGACGATGATAAAAAAAAATGATGATGATGATGATGATAATGATATATAGTAATTTCCATGCCCTCACTTCCTTTAGACCAGATTATCCTTACCTTTTTCTGAGTTGCCAAACTTTGATCAAAACCCATCATAAAAAACGATGGTTGAGACGACGATGACGACCATGACAATGATGATGATGGTGGTGGTAGTGGTGATGGTGATGGTGATGATGATGATGATGATGATGAAGACGACGATGTAATGTGTAATGATGATGATGATGATGATGATGATGTGATGATGGTGATAACAAGGGGGCTGTTAATGTAGAGGTGGAGGAAGACGTCTAGTGCGATTTAAAAACAAATGTTGAGAACAGGGATGAAGACAAAAGAGGAAGAGGTAAAAGGATGTAAAAGAACAAGAAAAAAGACCGGAAGAGAGCAAGGTGAAGGAGGGGTAAGAGAAGTCGCTTGCAAAAATTGAATGTTAAGTGAGTTTTATTTTTAATAATGAAAATTCCCATCCCTTTGTCACTGGAGGAAACAATCACAAACTCTTTACACATTACTGCTAAATGCAACGTTGATATCTTCGACGCATTCATATTACGTAAACAGATATCAATTAAACTAATCTGCTTAATAAATTGTAAACCCACAAAGAAAAACAGAGAATGGAATAAAATGTTTTGATGTGATTTGAAAGTATATCATACCAAAAGAAGTTTAAAAGGAAAAGACGAAAATATGTATGTCGCAAGATTGCTACATAAATATTCAGATTTATCAAACTTTGGAACAAATACAGGAAAAGAAATATGTTGAAAACTACTTAAATGAATTTTAATTGGCGATGAATATTTTGCAAATGATGGAAAACAGCTGTTGTTTTAATAACTTTCTCTGTGTATAGTGTATTTAGAAAACAAAATACTTCCCAGGCTTTTTTCTTCAAATATTTTGTTATATCTTTGAATCAGTACAACAAAGACAAAGAAAAAAAATGTATACAGAGATGACAAAATGATGTCACACTCGCACAAATATAATGAGATAAATTGAAAAAAAGTATGCACAATGCCTCGGTGAATACATTACCGTAATGAAAAAGAAAAAGGGAAATAATATGTTCGATTTTTCTTCTTTTTTTTGTGAGGACGTTGTCTGTTTATTCGATATAAAAAATACGGGTTAATAAAAATTCAATTCCACGATGAATTTGACACATAATTGTTCGTTTTTGCATTGTGTAGCTTTACATGTTATCTGTTTCTGCAGCAAGTGTGTTTGTGATTAAAAAAAAATCTGGAAAGTATCTATTGAATTTCAATTATAAATACAGTGATAAGTAAACTTTTAACCATTTACAACAAATTTAAAGGTGTTACCAGTTTCTTATGTTGATCTATGTAAAAGTATTACACATTTGCAAGAAAAAAATGCAGATATTGAAAACATTTTCACTTTTTGTTTGAAGCTGTTTTCTATAGTAATCCATACATTTCTTTTTTTTTTTTCTGCTGTCCCAACCTCTGCGCCACCTCAGAGGCAGTGCACCCACGCCGCTCATTCCGACACCCCGTCCACAGCCACAGGCCGGTCGGCCCCGCCACAGCCCCGGCACCGGCAATCCACAGGGAGCAGTCAATGTCAAGTCGTCAAGAGGCAACCCACCGGAGGAGACAGTGCGCTGTTGCCGAGTCACTTCAGTGGTGTTCAGTGGCGCCTGTTCTGATCTAACATACGCAGGACACCACCTACTAAGCCCCCTACTGACGACAATAATTGCTTGGTCGCGGAGCCGGCGTGAGTGAGCTCTCCCTCCGGAGGCGCGCACCACGTCCGTCCAACGACAGCCCCCCATGGACTCGCCGATACCGGTGACCCGGACGGAACCAAACCAAGGCCAAAGACGTGGAGAGGACGTCGAAATTGAGGTCACCATGAGAGCAGGGCATGAAGGGCACAAAACTTGAGACTTTTTTTATGCTGATCGATGAGAATGAGGATGATTAAGATGATGCTACGGATTTCCATTTCGGTGTGAGACTACATGACAGGGCTGTACTCTACGCTTCCTTTCATAATATATCCCGGCGTCAACCAGGCCCCGAGAGATACAGACACCTGCAGTGTTGGTCAGGAAATTTGAGCAACACTCTCAGAAACGCATCCATTAAGTAATCCATACATTTCTTACCGGATCACAGCTCCTTATAAAATGCCCCAACAGACGAAACAATATAAAAGTCATAAACAGCACACACATTCTGTCGCGACAGGGTCGCCCATGGCATTTAAGCAACGTTTGTGGCAACGATCCCATCCATAGTTCCTTTTTGATCATTACGCTTTGACTGCCCTTTTTCAATAGAAGTCTGATCGAAGCTAGTTTTTCTAGCCATATGACAGCCCACGCACGTGTTTTATATCAAATTAGATAGATACATAATGAATTATCGCTGGTTTCATGTTCAGATTTATATAGAAAATGTTCTTAAAAAGTGTACGCGTTAAAACATTTGTTATTTCCTATGATGTTACTCACATCCAAGAAACTGAATTATCTCTCTGTTGATTCCAGAGAGTGTACTCATAGAAACATTTGCTCTTTCCTATAATTAAATGATATTACTCACCTCTAAGAGACTCAATATATCTTGTTGATTTCACCAATATCAAATACACACTTCAACATGTGTTCTTCATTCCATTACCGAATTATTACACAAATAGGTTACTTTGATATATCCAAATCATTTGAGCATGTCGAGGGCGGAGGGTTTCTCTTACTGTAAAACACACGGTATACGACAGAGGTAAAGACCTGAAATAATGTAATGAACGTTCGGATCGTGCTTTTTTCAGATGTTATTAAAAGCGACTAGTCATGCCACTGGAAGATTACTGCAGACATTTCCCAAGGTTGTGTGCTGGATCCATCCTTTCAACTTTTTTTTTTTTTTTTTTTTTTTGGAGGGGGGGGGGGGAGGGGGGGGGGGGGGGGGTTGTTTTGTTTCGATTTTGTTTTGTTATATACTGACAATATTACAGACGACATTAAATTAAAAGCCAGAATATTTGCATGATACTCGCGTTGCCGTAATATTAGTTAATTCAGATACTCTCTCTCTCTCTCTGTCTCTGTCTCTCTATCTGTCCTCTCTTTCTCTCTGTCTCTGTCTGTCTGTCTGTCTCTCTGCACAGCTGGGGAGCGGA
>JADBJO010002013.1:62500-67500 GCA_016801955.1 Conus betulinus | reverse complement strand
CAAGAACAGAGTAACAAGGCCAAAACCTGTGAGTGAGCTCTGGGGACTATACAGGCTCTGGAGAACCAGACACCTCACCGCGGACACTAACTAGCATCACAACGATGGCTCGGAGGACCCAAACTTACCGGCGCGGCCACACCCGAAGACCTCCCTCCAAGGCTCTTGATAAAAAGGAATGCTCCTAGTCAAGGCTTACAGAACTCGAACTTAGTTGCTCTCAAGGTGAGCCAAGTGATCAGCATGGGCTGCACGGGATGTCTGTGCACTGATGCCACTTGTAGCTGAGACAGAATAACGCGCGTAAAGCGTGCGCGCGAGGAACGCGCGCGCACACACACACACACACACACACACACACACACACACACACACACACACACACACACACACACACACACACACACACACACAAACATGTGTATGCAGAGCATAGGCGCACGCCCTAAAACACTTGACAGTTCGTGACACACATACATGTGGTACCCCTCCCCCATACCCACCCCACCCACCACCACACCCACCACCTCCCGGGGCGCCGCCGACTGCTGTGTTTACACGTGGATGTTTTTTTCCTCCAGGGGCGGATCGCTTTGGTGAGGACCTCCAGATGATGCTGGGCAGGAAACCTCCCATGATCATCAACATCCTCTGGTGCTTCGTCAACCCTCTTCTGTTGGCCGTAAGGACCCATCTGAGTGGACATCCACTCCTCTCCCTGTTTGTCTCTCTCTCTCTCTCTCTCTCTCTCTCTCTCTCTCTCTCTCTCTCTCTCTCTCTCTGTGTGTGTGTGTGTGTGTGTGTGTGTGTGTGTGTGTGTACGTACGCCTCATATGAACATTTGTTGAATTTTTTTCCCCCACAATACACTTAATTGCAATTTGTGTTATTTTCAGCGAGGAACGCATTCCAGTCTCTTACAAAACTCATGCCAAATATCTCCTCACCCCAAATCAATTTTTCCCTCCTCAACCACCACCACCCCCCCCCCCCCCCCCCTCCCCCCCCGACAACTGATGGTCACCTAACAAATCATGTTATGTCATCCAATCATGTTTCTCTCATTTATAACTGTACTATAAATTTTACTACTTGTACCACAGAAAGATGTGCCTCTATAGTACTTTTAGTTAGTAATGTCACATTTCTTTAAAAAAAAATGGGAATACTATATTTTGACTAGGTATCTGGTGATGCCTTTGTCAAACAACGTATAAGAAAGTATTATCAGAAAAAGTCGATGGCGTGTTCCGGGCCATTTTCAACATTTCAAAACATTAGCTCATCTGGTCTAGCAGCTCTACTATTCTTTAGCTTTCTTATAGCAAGTAATACATCGTTCCTCAATATTGCGCGGTTCAAAGGACTAAAATGCTCGTTATCATGGCAGTTTAAATTGATGTCATCATCTGCAAACATTGGCAACACTTCTGGCTACTTGAAATAGAGTTTTAAAGTACATAAACCAATAATCAACGCTGGAGTATTATTTACTTGTTTGAGAGAGCGAGAGAGAGAGAGAGAGAGAGAGAGAGAGAGAGAGAGAGAGAGAGAGAGAGAGAGAGAGAGAGTACCAACAAAACAGTTGTTATTGTTTTCTAGCCACTGTTGGTGTTTTTTAAGTTTTTAGCTGTTGTCATCCTTGAAGGTACTGCTGATCGTGACTCTGGTGAAGTACCAGCCCCCAACCTACGGGGACTACCACTACGACACCTTTGGCACGATCTTGGGCTGGTTCATCGCCTTCGCCTCTTTCGTCCCCATACCTGGTATGGCTATTTACCCTGCTGCTGAAGGCCAAAGGATCTCTTGTAAAGGTCGGTTCCTGGTAGACCAGGTAGATCGTGTTACCAGATGGTAGACTTTCAGTCAAAAAACCATTCAACTAACTGGTAGAGAGTTTGGTGGTTGTTTCCCACCTGGTGGTTACAGTCGTTGTTTTACCAGTGGGGAAATACAATAATAGCTGTTAGTTATTCGGTTGCATGATCATTGCTATTCTCCAGCCGGTCATCCGCAGTGTTGATCAGTAAATTAAAGCAACATTCTCGAGGATGTGTCGCATCCATTCAGTGGATCAATTAGAAAATGACAGTGTGGTTCTAGTCATCCCTTTGATCCCATGACATACTTAACTCTGGACAGGAGCCAGTCAGGGCAGACAACTCTTTCCAATAAATGCATCCAGCGGGAATTGAACCCATAAACTTCTAGCCCTCATGTCCGCGGTGCTAACCACCGCCCCAGGGCGGCTGGTACGTAGGATGTTTTCATGTACATTGGAGAGATGGAGTGGGTGGGGGGACGGTGTGTGTGTGTGTGTGTGTGTGTGTGTGTGTGTGTGTGTGTGTGTGTGTGTGTGTGTTGTGTGTGTGAGGCGAACGTTGCTTCATTCTCAGCTTTTTGAATGGGCATATACTTCCAGTGCAAGCTTGTGCGTGCATGCCTGTAATGTTTTCTGGCTTATACGTCATGTACTCCTGAAGACAGCATCTCTGGCAAGCCAGGCTCCGATAGTTTGGGCTGAAGTGTACGATTTTTAGTGAGCTGTTTGGTTTTTTTTTATGATAAAATCAATGTCTCGCGGTTTGGGACGTAGTTCTGACTAAGACGCGCCATTTTCTGATAAGTGTTTGCCTTAGAGGGCAACTGTTCAAATTTTGCAGCTTTACAATTTTGACTTTATTTGGAATTAAGTTGATCTGGAATACTTCTCACTACTTTCAGAGGCTAAAGCAGACGACAGCTCCGGACGAGCACTGGGGACCTGCAGATCCCACCAGTCGTCTGCTGTACCAGGAGAAGATGCGGCAGAGGGCGCCACGACGACGTTTCCTGGACGTCCTCCGATAGTCTGCCCTTTGTCGTCAGCTGCGTGCTTTGCAAAGACTGGGGTTTTTTTATCGTATCAAGTTGATTTCGGTAAAAGACTGTTTTTTTATCGTATCAAGTTGATTTCGGTAGTGCTATTTTTCTCCCTTTGTTTTCTTTTTTCCATATTTTGGGGTCGTCACACCTCTCTGTCCTCTAAACACTGTTAGGAAGTGCATCGTGCATTCTCCCCGAGTGCTCTGATGTATGTGTTCCACCCCTTACTCCTTTAAGGAAAAAGGTATAGTGTTATACAGTACTGTATGGTAATGACACAGTGTAATGTGTTATGGTAACATGTCGTATCAAATGTGTATGCGATCATCGTTCTGAAATTTCTCTGACACATGCATGCTGCTGTAGTCTTGTTCCCCACTCTCTTTTTTCCTCGCCACGTCACTGAGTATATTTAATTTTAAGATTTTACCTTTTCACCTACACGACTGTTCCCATCCCAATCGTTTCTCAAGGTTTTCGAAACTCTTAACTGGTGTGTTCTAGGAATAATGATAGTCACCCTTTTGTGCTGTGAAGGGACTGGTTGTGTTATCTCTCTCTCTCTCTCTCTCTCTCTGAATTGAAGTGGTGGATAACCATCGAGTTCTAGGCGTATATGTTGATAATAATCTCTCTCTTGGTCTTATCAGCTTCGCAGTTTATATAAATCAATATCCAGACTAACATATCAGCTGTGCAGGATTAAGCATTTCTTAAACCTTCATGCCAGGAAATTATTCCTATATGCACATATTCTCTCTTCAATCAATTATTGTTCAACACTATTTGATTCTGCTAGTGCTAATGCCATGACTCCTCTCTTGCGACTGTCTACAAAAGAGCACTTAAAGCAGTTCTATTAAAATCGTCTAGTCTTAGTGAAGGGGATTATACTAAAGCAGGGGCCCTTCCGCTAAAAGAAATGTTTGCTGTAACAAATGTTTGCTAATGCAAAAATTGCGTCCGCTTTAGCACCACAAACTCTTCAGTCTAAATTAACAAAACCCGAGGGATTCACCAAGTTCCAGATTCCCACACCTAGAATAGATCTGTTTAAATCAAGCTTATCTTACTCTGGTAGTGTGGTTTTGAATTCACTTCCACTATATTTCCGATGCACCCAAAATGCAGAATCCTTCAGGGAAAAACTAATTACACATTACACAGCAGGTCATTACTGTTAGGGATAAAATACATATACCAGAGCACACCCTTTGTTTGCTGCATATTAAACTGATACGCCGCTTTCTCTCTTAAACCAGATAATGATAAATTGAGAGATATGGTTACCATTGTTTTATTATTATGACTGTAATTATATCATGATGAACGAATGGTGTGATCACTGGCTGTACTGATGCATTGCCACTAACTGATTGATGTCCTAATACTTTTGATTTATTGAAGCACTGTATCTACGTATAAATGTGTGCCCCTGCCCTGGTAACTACTGATTATATTGATGTATTGTTGCTTGTTCAAATTTTATAGTAATGTTTAGCATATATTATATTGGATAAGAAAAATGGAAATATCATTCTCTCTCTCTCTCTCTCTCTCTCTCTCTCACTCTCTCTCTCTCGCTCTCTCTCCCCTCTCTCGCTCTCTCTCTCTCTCTCTCTCCTCTCTCTCTCTCTCTCTCTCTCTCCGTATCTACGGCTGCGTATTGATGTATTGTCACTAAGTTTATCATTATAGTCTTGGGGTAGTGTATGAACATTTCAAGAAGCAGAAGAAAAGAAAAAGATGAGGGAGGGAGGAGAAAGATTATGACAGCATCTGTCTGTCTGTCTGTCTGTCTGTCTCTCTCTCTCTCTCTCTCTCTCTCTCTCTCTCTCTCTCTCTCTCTCACCCTCTCTCTCTCTCTCTCTCTCTCCTCTCTCACACACACACACACACACACACACACACACATACACACACACACACACACACGCACGCGCACGCACACACACCCACACACACACACACACACCACACACACACACACACACACACACACACACGCACACACACACACACACACACACACACACACACACACACACACACACACACACACACACACACACACACACACACACACACACACACACACACACACACACGTGCGAGCGCGCGCTTGCACACAC
>JADBJO010002013.1:55000-60000 GCA_016801955.1 Conus betulinus | reverse complement strand
CCTCTTACGTCTTATTGAGGCAAGACAAACAGCACTCAGGACAATGAAAACGAAGAACGAACGAGCTATGGATTCTCTTCTCGAATTCGGCGCAAGATGGGCGTTGAATGAATAGGAGATCGTTGCGAAGGAGACAGTGTGAGTTGAAATATAAATGATGATAATAATAATAAGCCCTAGAGAGTAGCTCACACATAAACATCCGCACCCAAGTACATATCAAAGTCCCCCAGACAACAATACTATAATACATGTTTGGTATATCACTTGATCAGTCCCCGATGGAAAAGGTTTAAGATTTCATTCGGAAGAAGGGAGAATAGCTAGCTAGCCAGATGTGGGAGCTGATTCCTAACAAACGTGAGTACTTCTACAGGAAAACGCCATGTACCAAAACGTTCCAGCAACTACATGAAATAAGTGACACATATGACACAGAAGCGGGGTTTACTGAGCAAAGTGAACCAATGCCAGTGCATAACAGATCTTCCAGAGACGGAAAGCCATCTAGAGATCCTTATGAACTGTAATAAATAGATGCTCAGATTCATCAAAACAAATGATTCTCACTATGCCAAATGGAAGCAGAATGGAGGATGATCCTATCTCTACACGACCGAGAGGTGGGTCAGTTTCTCCAGCAGTTTTGGGAGATTGCTTCCAAGCCAAAGCCCCCGCCATTGTGGAGGGGGAACAGGGCTCTTAAGGCTCATCGGCCTATGATCTCAAAACAAAAAACAGCTCTCGATTTCTAATAAGAAGAGGACCGCAACCCCAAAGGCAAAAAGGTAACGGCAGAGGCAGCTTAAAAAGAGTTCTAGCTGAATCTGGTCAAGGAAGAAGAAAAGGTAACTTTCTAAGGCATACATTTCCCAAATTAGAATAGGTGCACTTCATAGTATACTTCTTGTCTATCTTTTCTCATGACATAGTAACATGTTTGTTACAACTGTTTTTGCTCTTTGTCCGGGAGTTTTGGGTAAACGAATCCATAAGTAAATCAGTTTCGAAGGGATGGGAGACTTCGGTAATGCTTCAGTACTCAGAGTGCAGATATAGGTTTTAACCTGGTCTGACGAGTATGCCCGTCGCTTACAGTCTGTGGAATCATTGTGATGGGAAGGTGTAGACAGATTAAATGACATGATACCACTTTCTGTCTTATCTTGTTTTAATGGGTCAGTATACATTCGCTAGGGTAAAGCTATATGACACCTTTAAAATGAACACAAAATGTACAGACTATCATCCGAATCCTTGAATACTAACCTATTGTCAAGGGTTGATTGTGTCATCTTTGTTCATTTTATATGCTGATATCTCCACACACAAAAACACAGATCGGCGAAATGGGGCCATCCTTGTATTTCTAAATGGTTTTAATAGCATTTCTGTGTCTGACTTTTTTTTTCCATCTGATAGCTAACACATTTTCCTCTCTTAAATTTATAAAAATCATATTTCGAAACAGTTCTGGAATACATCGTGTTTTTTTTTATCTCAGTAAGATTCCTTTTATTCTCCCCACTGGATTGTTTCAAATTCTTTATTCCTTCCCGTGATCTTTACATTTTTCGGTGTAATTTCCTACTGCAATATCTTTCTTAAGTGTGCTCTCGTGTTCACGGAGCTACTATTTTGCTCATGTGAAAGTGCCTCTAACCAGCCAGTGACCAACAGCCAGTCACAACAGCCCTGACGAGCTCCATACAAAGGGACACAGCCGTTGCTTGCTGGACCACTCACACCCCTCTCCCGCCCCCCTCCTCCCCTCCCCTTCCTCCCTTTCCCCGGGAGGAACAACAGTCTGACTAACCATTTACTGATGGCTAATTCTCAGTCATTCCCGGGCCTTTGCCTTAAACGCAGATGTGTTATTTCATACAAAAATCCTCATTGATTTGTTAACAATGGTGTCCATTTTCGCCGTTTGCTTTATCACTCATTCGCAGGCAGACCGTTGTACGATATGGTGCTAAAGTATGGAGGCTTATAAAGCGGCTTTAAACTGTGAAACGGTCCATTTGTTTACCCTGATGTGTGCAATTACAAACGCTGAATGATCTGATGTATGGCGAGACAAATAGGTTTCCAGTAAGTTGAAATTCGATATTCATATTCATTCTTTACTGGCTAAATCTCACACGAATGCAAGAGTCAAGACTACCGAAAACACTTTATGATATGTTGTATGATTTAGATGAAAGAGGCAAGGTAAACTGAGTAACAATGGTGAAAGTGAAACTGCATAAACTTGGGCTGGGTTACGTAGGGTTCAGTCAGGGTGTAGGTGACACAACTGTTTTTTTTACGCATGCTCCGCAAGGGTTTGACCTGTAAAGGCAGTTTAACCCCACTCCATTGTGTTTCAGCATATGTACAAATGAAAATGGACAGCCGCTTAAAATACGCATGTCAAGATGTCGTTTGGGAGTTTCGGTTAGAGCGATTCATCGTTCTCGCTACAAAACAGCACACTGAATGTGATCTTATCTGTATTATGCAAAGTGCACGGGGAAGATGAAATCCATGGTATATTTTAGTGTCCTGCTTTGAACGATCACAGAAATCAATTGATTCCTAGGAAATACTGGTGGCAACCTTCGATGATTAGACTTACATTGCATATGTCATCCAACTGTGAAAATGTTATCGAACAGTTTGCAATTCATTTGTACAAAGCATTCCAAATTTGACCGGGCGTTTTGCTCATAACTCTGTTGTTCACATTTTTCTGTTCTTTTTGCCCCATTCCCATGTTTTCATTGTTAGAATTGGCTGTGCCTGTGATTTTTTGTTCACGTACCTCTTCAAAAAGGACCATTTCTGTACTGGATGAATCACCATCTATCCATCTCTCTCTCTCTCTCTCTCTCTCTCTCTCTCTCTCTCTCTCTCTCTCTCTCTCTGTTGCCAATCAATGGTTCATTTTTCCGCAGAACATTTAGGAACAATGGAAACTTTCTGTGCAAAATGTGCAATGTGTTAGAAGACGAGAAGCATGTAATAAACCATTGTTTTTTTTTATACACAAGATTAAGGCAGAAATATTTGACTCTTGATGATCAACCATTCATTGATATATTACAAAATGACTCTGTCTGGAAATCCGTAGGCGGCGGTGCATGTCCTTTTTAATGCTTGAAGATGAGACAGGATTTCATGGAATGTTTAGAGAAAAATCAATAGGAATGCGACCATGCACTTTCTATGACACACAAGTTAGATCACCTTCATACTTTTCTTGTTTGTTTGATTTTTTCCCCACGATCGCTGAGATATGTGATTTATTTTACCCCATTCTAGGGGCTGATGACCTGAGGAATTCAAAATTTGTTCCTGTTCTCTCTCTCTCTCTCTCTCTCTCTCTCTCTCTCTCTCTCTCTCTCTCTCTCGAAACAACTGGTGAATTTGGATGTGTCTCTCTACCAATCACAATGAACTCTACAGAATTCAGTAAACCATGTATCCCCTCATGTATGTAATTAGTTATAAATTAACAGAGACTTTTTTTTAATGAAGTCGAAGTTTAATCAATCTAATTTCTACCTCAGTTACTTTTTATTGTAAATCCACGTCATCATCAACACAAACAAGATGAAGTAGTAAAAAAAAAAAGAAGAGAGAAATGTTTTTGATAACATTATTTCTGATAACATTATTTCCCTTGTGCACAAACAATAACAACGTTCGCTATTGGTAGGGAAGGACCGTCGAAATAATTGCTCCATATCTTTGCGTTGGATTGAGAGCAGAGAGAAACGCCGTGGCAGACGTTTTGTAGACAACCGACCTGAATAGAACTTCCACTGAAAAGAAATGTTTTCACACACACACACACAGAGAGAGAGAGAGAGAGAGAGAGAGAGAGAGAGAGGAGAGAGAGAGAGAGAGAGAGAGAGAGAGAGAGAGAGAGAGTTGAACGCTGAATGTCACTGGTTATTAAAAAAATGTTAACTCTGTGTGTGTGTGTGTGTGTGTGTGTGTGTGTGTACGTGTGTGTGTACGTGTGTGTACGTGTGTGTGTGTGTGTGTGTGTGTGTGTGCGTGTGTGTGTGTGTGTGTGTGTGTGTGTGTGTGTGTGTGTGTGTGTGTGTGTGTGTGTGTGTGTGTGTGTACGTGTGCATGTATGCGCGCGCGCGCGCGCGCGCGCGCGCGTGTGTGTGTGTGTGTGTGTGTGTGTGTGTGTGTGTGTGTGTGTGTGTGTGAACCGTGTATCGCTATTGTTGGTCTGTTTACATAAAGCAGAAAGTGTCTGGGGTGGCCCTCACTGGCAAACCTGTCGGTTAGAAGGCCATGGCTGCCACCGAGCTGTCTCCCTCCGTTGGCGATCATATCGTTCAAGTGTTTCTGGACGATGAAGCTAACGACAACAAAGAAACTTGGTCCGGAAAGGCAGAAATGACGACGATGACGAAGATGACAAACGGTGATTCTGCTGATGATGATGGGGCATAGGTGGAGGACGAGGAGGAGGAGGAGGAGGCAGTGGCGATACAGGTGAAAGAGAAGGGCAAGAGTGGCTGTGACGAAGAAGGTGAACGGCAGTCGTGGAGCAAGAAGAGGGAGTATCTCCTGACCCTCATGGGCTACATCGTGGGCATCGGGAACATCTGGCGTTTCCCCTACCTGTGTAACAGGAACGGAGCGGGGGGTGAGTGGAGTGCCGGGGTCTCTCTGTGTCTTTGTGTGTGCTTCAGTTTGTATCGCTGTGTGTGTGTGTGTGTGTGTGTGTGTGTGTGTGTGTGTGTGTGTGTGTGTGTGTGATTGGGGTGCGCGTATGTGCTTGTGTGTGTGTGTGTGTGTGTGTGTGTGTGTGTGTGTGTATGTGTGTGTGTGTGTGTGTGTGTGTGTGTTTGACTGTGGGTGCGCGTATGTGCTTGTGTGCGCGTGTGTGTGTGTGCGTGTGGTGTGTGTGTGTGTGTGTGTGTGTGTGTGTGTGTGTGTGTGTGTGTGTATGTGTGTGTGTGTGTGTGTGTGTGTGTGTGTGTGTGTGTGTG
>JADBJO010002013.1:47500-50000 GCA_016801955.1 Conus betulinus | reverse complement strand
CGACAAAGTTTACGGAATTCAGTAAAGCACGTATTCCCACATTCATGTAATTAGTCATAAACTAAAGAGACAGAAATCCTTCAACTATGAAGTCGAAATTTAATCCATCTTATTTCTACCTCAGTTATTTTCTATTTAAAAACCCACGTCAACATCAACACAAAGAAAGATGAAGTGGTGACAAAAAAAAAAAGGAGAGAAGCGTTTCTGATAACATTTTCCCCCTGTGCCCAAACAATGATAACGTTCGCTATTGGTAGGAAGGACTGTCGGAATAATTGCTCCCATACCATTGCGTGGAATTAAAAAAGCAGAAATACGCCCATGAGAGACGTTTTATAAACAACCGACCTGAATACAACTTCCACTGAAAAAGACTCATTTTCACAGAGAGAGAGAGAGAGAGAGAGAGAGAAGTAAGGAAGGGAGGCCCCTGGCGATGTGTGCGAGAAGAAGGGGAGATACCGGTCGGGGTTAGGGCAATCATGCAAGAGGGAGTTGGACGCTGAATGTCATTGGCTAATAAATGTTCTCTGTGTGTGTGAGTGCGTTTGTGTGGCTTCACCGTGTATCGCTATTGTTGGTCTGTTTATATAAAGCAGAAGTGTCGGGGGTGGCCCTCACTGGCAAACCCATCGGTTAGAAGGCCATGGCTGCCACCGAGCTGTCTCCCTCCGTTGGCGATCATATCGTTCAAGTGTTTCTGGACGATGAAGCTAACGACAACAAAGAAACTTGGTCCGGAAAGGCAGAAATGATAACGATGATGAAGATGACAAACGTGTGATTCTGCTGATGATGGGGTAGAGGTGGAGGACGAGGAGGAGGAGGAGGAGGCAGTGGCGATACAGGTGACAGGGAAGGGCGAGAGTGGCTGTGACGAAGAAGGTGAACGGCAGTCGTGGAGCAAGAAGAGGGAGTATCTCCTGACCCTCATGGGCTACATCGTGGGCATCGGGAACATCTGGCGTTTCCCCTACATGTGTAACAGGAACGGAGGGGGTGAGTGGAGTGCCGGCGTCTCTCTGTGTCTTTGTGTGTGCTCCAGTTTGTATCGCTCTCTGTGTGTGTGTGTGTGTGTGTGTGTGGGTGCGCGTATGTGCTTGTGTGTGTGTGTGTGTGTGTGTGTGTGTGTGTGTGTGTTTGACTGTGGGTGCGCGTATGTACTTGTGTGCGCGTGTGTGTGTGTGTGTGTGTGTGTGTGTGTGTGTGTGTGTGTGTGTGTGTGTGTGTACATGAGCGCGTACGTGTGGATGTGTATATGTGTGTGTGCGTGTGTGTGTGTGCGTGTGGATGCGTGCGTGCTTCTGTGTGTGTGTGTGTGTGCGTGTGCTTGCATGCGTGCGTGCGTGCGTGCGTGCGTGCGTGTGCGCCCAAGTATTCTCCTTTCAAGTGTAGTCTTTCTGTGTACGTTTTCGCCAATGTCCTATGCCCCTAAATTACCATTACTGCCATACCTCCATCCTGCCTTCTCCCGTGTTGTCCCTAGTACAAGTTCAGCGGCCCTGGAGGCCCAGAGAAAGAAAGCGATCTATATAGTTGGTCGTGTGGATGCAACCCACCGGAAGAAATGCCACTCTAGTACGTGGTCACTGCAGTAGGTGTTCAACATTACCCTTCTGACCCACGATTACCAGGACACCATCAATTAAACCCCCATCGAGAAGAACATTAAACAGATGTGATGCCAGCGTAAGTGAGCGTCTCCTACCCGAGTTACCCCTCACGTAATCAAACGACCGTAGTCAGGAATCAATACTAAAGCACTGTGACACAGACTCTTCATGGACATGATCTAGAGGGAAAATATCAAAACTGGGCACCATGACAGCAAAGGTTGAAAGAATGTGAACATGTGTTTATGATGGTGATTATTAAAGACTCCCTGACGAACTTTTGTCTTGGTCTACATGAGAGAACTACGTTCCATACTTCCTTTCATAATGTATTTGAATGAAACTAGGCCCGGGAGATACAGATACACGCAGCGTCCTTAAAGCAGTCTGAAGCTCGAAGGCGTAGAACGAATCAACGGTTGTTGAGCCAGTACTGTAGATACCACTGCTAGCAGACCCGGCCAGTTTGATACAAAAGACCTCTGGTGAAGTTATTTGCATCGCTGACCTTTCATCTGACTCCTCACGACCGCATTCTATCTTAAGCCCGCAAATGCCAGCAAAAAAAACCCCCTCGATTGGAGAAGTTGTATTTTGCGCGTTCTTATAACGGAATCAAATACTGTTTGGGGTCAGATATAAAGAGTAAGACAAGGATGTTTAATACAACATAGAGACCATAACGCAGACTTTCATATATTAGACCCTGCTGGCAAACATGTACCATTATCAATCGTGGGTCTTCTGGGTCATTCGACACGCACGAACGCATCTGACAAAACCGGTTTCGTCGCATTCAGCTGTTTTTGTGCAGTGGAATGCGTTTTCACTTTGCCCAAGTGGACAAGACAGGAACAGTATCTTGTTCACTTTCCAGCTGTCTG
>JADBJO010002013.1:40000-42500 GCA_016801955.1 Conus betulinus | reverse complement strand
AAGATCAAAGAGTCAAGGTCAAAACACGTGATGTTTTGTTTCGTAATTTGTTCATTTCTTTTGTCCAGCAGAATAATAATTTTCCCATTAAGTTTGTTTCATTTCCCGCCTGCAGTCACCTCGCTTTGAAGCAAATAAGTTTCAACAACAATGAACGTTGTGAATAAAATATATGCAACTTCTGCGATACGAAAAAAGATACATTAACCAGTATTTGTGGGACAACAAATACACCCATTCCCTCTGAAACGAAAACAACAAAATATGTAATCTGCGAAAGACTGAGTTAGTCTTGTTTTAGTTACGAAGGAAAAAAGAAGAAAAAAAAAAACACCGACAAAATCCGCGACTTCATCTTGTTACTCGGGGTGTGTTTTGCATATAAACGCCGAATAAACAAAACAAGTTCTGGAGTGTAATCAGTTCAACTCTGTTAACAACGCTTTCTTTTGTAATGTGCAGGAGCCTTCCTCCTGCCTTTCTTCCTGTGTCTTGTCGTCGTGGGGCTGCCACTGTTCTTCCTGGAGACAGCACTGGGGTCAGTTCACTGGCAGAAGTCCCCTGCATGTATGGAGTGTGTGTCCCCTGGTTAAAGGTAGGTTACTCACAGGGCTGCGAGTTCAGCCGACATCATCTTCTCTTACTTAGAAGATGTTTGTTCAGCCAAAGCTACGTTTCCTTTTTCTTACTACTTCAAAACAAAACAAACAAACAAACAAACAAAAAAACTGTGCTTAGCATTCATCATTTTATTTCAGCATGGTGCGTTGAGCTCTCTATACACCTTTTCATACTTTTCATTTCTTTTTAATTCCGCGCTGTGCCTCCAATACTACATTGCTTTTTAAACTTGTTCTACGTTTTAACAGGTTAAGGTAGCAGTGATTTTGTTACTTTCTGTGGGTCCATGGTAAAAATTCAATGCTAGCATTTTGTCTGCAATTATCTATCAGCACATATGCTTTGATTTGTGTTTATATGTGCTGATAGGATTGCGTTATGTCTCAATCGACATTCACGCATGGGCGATTGCTTCTTAGCTGAATGAGTCTTTTGTGAGAAATGTCAACAAACGCAAGTACATTTTGTCTTTTACCTTTTCTAATCGCTTTGAAAACATCCATTTGTCATTGTCATGCATTTTAGGTGTATTGTAGTGTTATTAACAGATGATTACAAATATTTTGGTGTGCAAAACATTTTTTTTCAAAGGTGTTGATGGCTTAATCTGTGCGTATTAGTTGATGTTCTATAAATGATACAAGCCTGTGGCAAGGGAAATGATTAGTTCAGCTATGATTGTCTTTGTACGTTTATGCTTTGCTTTCCGCCAAGTCGGAGCTGAGTGGCATAGGTAAGATTGTTTTCATAACAGAAACATCTTTTATGTTATGCACACCCTGAAACATAGGGATTCCCCCCCCCCCCAACCCCCCCCCCCCCCCCCAGAAAAAAAAAGCTTTAAAACACACACACACACACACACACACACACACACACACACACACACACGACACGACTTATGGTAAGCAAGGCGTTGTTTGAGAACAGGATTTATCAGGTACTTTGTCCTAACTGATTTCTTGAGCTAAAACATATCCAAGCACTAATTTGAATCAACTTTGGATTTCACGTGTTTCCATAGTTCAAAAAAAAGAAAGAAAACGTGGGAGATTATCTTGACCCTTATATTCAGCTTGGCAAGATGGCTCCTGGACAATGATAAGCATCAGAATAATCCAACATAAACTGAGCTGACCATTTTCAGCGATGAGTGTGTGTGTGTGTGAGTGTGTGTGTGTGTGTGTGTGTGTGTGTGTGTGTGTGTGTGTGTGTGTGTGTGTCTTCATTATTACTTTTTTCCAGGAATGGGCGTCGCCATGTGCATCGCATCTGTTTTGTGTTTTTTGAAAAAACAACGCCATTATGTCCTGGTCTGTGTATTACGCCGCCTCCTCCTTCAAGAGTACTGTCCCCTGGTCCCTGTGTGGGCAGTGGTGGAACACTCCTCAGTGTGTTGACCTCAGGCACAGGGTCAACGGAACGTCCGCCAACGTCAACGTCACGTCTAGCCGTAACGTCACGTCTGACTGGAACGTGACATCGGGTGTTGGCAATGATATGCCCTTCTCGGCGGCTGGCTTTGCTGCTGAAAGCGGTGTGTGTGTGCATGTGTGCGTGCGAACGTGAATGAGTGTGTGTGTGTGTGTGTGTGTGTGTGTGTGTGTGTGTGTGTGTGTGTGTGTGTAAGTGAAAGAGACAGACAGACAGACTGACAGACAGACAGACAGAGACAAAGACAGAGACAGAGAGAGTGTGTTTGTCCACCAAATATGAGTCAGTCAAAACTTGCCACATGAGGAATACCATTGGGTAACATTTTTGAAGTGTCAAATGCTGTTATCACACAGTACACTAGCATTCATGTTCTTAGAAGAAGGGATGTAGAGTGCTTCACATTTGGCTGACTCGCTTGTCATTATTATTGATTTGTTTGTGT
>JADBJO010002013.1:20000-37500 GCA_016801955.1 Conus betulinus | reverse complement strand
CTGGGGTGATGAGATGCAACAACAGGTGCGTCATCTGTAGGGAACATCTGGTGGAGAGCAAAATTTTCTCCAGTGACACCACTGGAGAAGTCTTCAACATCAGACATAGCATGACGTGCAAGTCTTCAAACATCATTTACCTGCTCTACTGCCAACAATGTCATGGGGCGCAGTATGTAGGAGAAACAAAAAATGCCCTAAGAACACGCTTCTACCTCCACAGAACCCACATACTGCAAAACACAGGCACCCATGTTACTAGACATTTCAACAGGAAAGACCATTCACTGCAGGACATGAGGTGCACGCCAATAGAGCAGGTCTTGACAGACAACCTTGCTCAAAGGCACGCAAGGGAGCAGTTCTGGATCAACAAACTTAGGACATTCTATCCTCGGGGTCTCAACACTCTCTGAGTCTCCTAACTGGTTAGGGAGGGAGAGAGGTGAAAAGGGCAGATAGTGGGGATATGGTGAGAAAGAGAGAGGGGAGATAGGACAGAGACAGCGATAGGGTAGGAAGGGGGAGGTTTTGAGGCAGACGGCCCCATATGCAAGTGACAAACTCTGTCCTCAGGTCAGAGAGGGAGATGAGTGAGGGGAGAATAAGAGATGGCCCAGGGGCTGGGGTCAGGGACTCAAGAGTGGGGGGCCTGGGGAATGGCTTGGGGACCTTGGGGGGCAGGGAGGTGGGGTCCCTGGGTGTTAGGGGGGGGGGGAGTTTAAGGGTCTTGGGTGCTGGCCCCCGGGGATTGGGGGATACAAATAATTAGGGGTCCGTGGGTGTGTGTGTGTGGTGTGTGTGTGTGTGGGGGGGGGGGGGGGGGGGGGGGGGACTGGGGAATTCGGGACTTGGGGGGCTAGGATGGGGGCGGGTGATCTTGGGGTAGGTGGGCGAATGAGTGAATGGGCGTGGGGTGAGATGGGGAGTTGGATGGGTGTATGAGTCGGTGATCTGGGGGGCTGGGTGGGTTGGGGTGATGGTGAGGGGCCTGACACCCCCCTGAATTTTCTTCTTTTTTTTTTTTTTTCCCCCCTCTCCTCTCCTCCCAGCCTTTGAAAGAAATTGAAAATTTGCGAACGTGGTTATCATTGTGAGCTTGACGTCATTGTAGGGTTTATAGAAATACGTCATTATACTGATGATGAGTCTCTGCAACGCGTCACTGTCAATAAGCATCGATAAAGGCAATCGCCGAAATATTTGCAGTCCGGAAAAAGTGTTGTTGTTTTGTTTTCTTGTGTATGATATCTATCTATCTATCTATTTATATATATATATCTGTGTGTGTGTGTGTGTGTGTGTGTGTGTGTGTGTGTTCGTGCTCAAGATCACCCATATTCTTGCATCCCTTGTATGACAAAGGTGAAAGTGTTTTTTTTTATTACTCCTAGGCAATGGTACCGGACCCAAACCGATGACAGCTGGTGAAGAATTCTGGCAGTGAGTAGGTGTGAATTGTGTTTTAAAGCAACTTAGTAAAAAGACAATAAGAAAACCAAATGACATTGCATCTTCATATATTGGTACTCCAAGTGTACACTTTTGTAGGCACAACGGTCATGCATACAGCAGTACTGATCGTGACCAGCTATCGAGCGGGGGGCGGGGCGGGGGGGGGGGGGGGGAGAAGAAAGTATCGAGCAGCGACAAGTTTGCGGAGTTATAGCTAGAAGCTATTGGGCCATGGGAATCCACACACTCCCGTCGTCAGTATGATGTATCTCACTATCAAAACATGGTGCTACTTCATTTTCGAAATTTTCCACCAAATATATACAGCGACTGACTCGTTTTCTCTCGAGCACATCAGGAGTTGAAATGAATCTCGGGGAACTTAATTTGGAGCCATGTGTTTATTTCAGTTCCAATTTTGAAATTTTATATGTAGATGTCAACGCTTCATCGGACAAGCTGTTCTACTGGTTTAAGCTTGAATTCTACATTTATCTGAACAATTTTTTGTGAAGTTGACTGGGCTCTAAATTAAATTTATTGACAACATTATTTATATGAAAGATAGCAGCCTCTTAGGTTGCTTATTAGTTATGCGACTGGATTTTAAAATGTTTGACTTGTTGATATCCCCCACACCGTTTCTGTTACCGTCTTCGTTTCTGTCGCACCATGAGAACGCTTTGTGGATGAGTTTGTTTTTGTACGTAGAAACAAACAAGGATGTGCACTTTTTATTTATAAAGTTGAGAATTTGAGCGAACGATATTTAGAGTTTATTGTAAATGAAATGTTTGAACCTACGTTCAGGTGTGTGTGTGTGTGTGTGTGTGTGTGTGTGTGTGTGTGTGTGTGTGTGTGTATGCGTGCGTGCGTGCCTGTGCGCGCGCGCGCGCGTGGTGTGTGTGTGTGTGTGTGTGTGTGTGTGTGTGTGTGTGTGTGTGTGTGTGTGTTGTGCTAATTCTCGGTATGTTCCCCCTTTTTCTAGGCGTGTGAAAGTTGTAGCCTTGTTTGTTTTTCCAGCTATCTTTGAAGATATTGTTACAATACACAGATGGATTCTCTGTCACCAAAAACTGTTTTCCTACCACACACACACACACACACACACACACACACACACACACACACACACACACACACACACACATATATATATATATATATATATATATATATGAATGTATGTGTGTGTGTATGTGTGCATACACATACATAAATATATATATATATATTTACACGCCTCCCAGTCTCAGTGTCTTTTACTAAACCTCCAGATAACTTGTTTGAAGGTGGCGACCCCTGCAGTGTGGGTTATTTGTGGAGCTGTTTGTTTGTTTTGTTTATGTCCCCAAAAGCAGTAGGATTCCAGAATGGAGACGGTCATTCTGGATGTATCAGTGCTGGTGGCTGGAGGCGGAGGGTGTGGGGCGAGGGGCCGGGGGCGGGCGGTCACGTGTGTCTAGTCAGGGTTTTTTTTTTATGATTACTGGTTTGCTGTTGTCTGTGAGAAAGATAATGAAAGTTCATATCAATTTGTTCTGTGTGCACATCTGTTTCTGTTTGAGTGAGATGTTTGCAAAGGACCCTTTATTTGCTTTGGAAATTTCATCAGTACATTCTGTGCACTGTAAAACATATTTGAGCAACGTCATATAAATCTAAATCCATCTTGATGTACCAAAGATTATCATCCTGTCTTATGTCTGTGCTTGTCATTTTTAGAACTCTTATTGTTTTGAGAGGCGAACACAAGCCGTGACAGGGAGACCCGTTTCTCAGCGGACTGCCATGTTTTGCTTGATTTCGTTCTTCAGACACAATGCCCTGCAAGTGTCCAGCGGGTTTCACGAACTTGGTCACGTGGTGTGGTACCTGGCGGTGTGTCAGTGTGTCGTCACTCTCCTCGTCTTTCTGCCGTTTATGAAAGGAATCAAATCATCAGGAAAAGTGAGATTTGTATTTTGATCCCCGGCAGTATCTGGATTCTGGTTCAGTATCTCTCTCTCTCTCTCTCTCTCTCTCTCTCTCTCTCTCTCTCTCTCTCTCTCTCTCTCTCTCTCTCTCTCTCTCTCTGTTTGTTTGTTTGTTTGTTTCTTTTGAAGGGGTAAATTCTGAACATGATTAGGATTCTAAATCTAATTCCAATAACATGATTCCCGTTCTGGTTCTACTCCTGGGTCTGACTGTGTTGCACATTTTTGATTGCATGTCTGATTGTTTGACAGGTGGTCTATGTGACGGTCACAACCCCATAAGTTTGATTCCGTGTCTGATTGTTTCACAGGTGGTCTATGTAACGGTGGTCTACATGACGGTCACAGTCTGATTCCATGTCTGATTGTTTGACGCCAGGTGGTTTATGTGACGGTCACAGTCTGATTCCATGTCTGATTGTTTGCCAGGTGGTCTATGTGACGGTCACAGTCTGATTCCATGTCTGATTGTTTGACAGGTGGTCTATGTGACGATCACAGTTTGATTCTATGTCTGATTGTTTGACAGGTGGTCTATGTGACGATCACAGTTTGATTCCATGTCTGATTGTTTGACAGGTGGTCTATGTGACGATCACAGTCTGATTCCATGTCTGATTGTTTGACAGGTGGTCTATGTGACGGTCACAGTCTGATTCCATGTCTGGTTGTTTGACAGGTGGTCTATGTGACGGTCACCGTCGATACAGTTTGATTCTATGTCTGATTGTTTGACAGGTGGTCTATGTGACGGTCACAGCTCCATACATTTTGCTGACCGTTCTTCTGGTGCGGGGGGTCACCTTGCCTGGTTCGGTGGATGGTATCCTCTTCTACATCACCCCGGACTTTGAGCGTCTCCTGGACCCTACGGTGAGTGAGTCTTTCAAATGGAACGGTGGAGATACTGGGGAAAATACCCGTCAGTTAGCGTTTGTCTGTCCGTCACAGCGTATTACTGGGGTTGTCTCTGAAATAAGCTCGGCACCACCTGCAACGAATTGTTACGAATTACAATAATCTGTATCTCAATAATGTGTTTTAACAATACTCCGAGAAGAAGATGACATCATGTGAGTGTCGTATTAGTGGATTGTTTTTTATTTTGATTCCGAAACCAGTAAACATATCAGTATTTGGCTGAAATGGGCTGAAAGTCGTGAACAAAGAATGATGTTTTATTGTCTGATCCCAAACAGATTTTTGCTGAATATTAGACCATCTTAGTTTTCTGATGTCTTCTCTTATTTCGGTAAGAGAGAAAAATGTGTGTGTGTGTGTGTGTGTGTGTGTGTGTGTGTGTGTGTGTGTGTGTGTGTGTGTGTTTGAAAGAGAGAGTGTGTGTTGGGGAAGGGGGAGGAATGCCGTCGTAAATGCATCCACAAATGGAGGTAAGTCTCCAAAATGCGTGTTCTATCTTAAATAAAGTGACATATGTATATTCATGTGTGCAATGTATATACATTACTCTCTCTCTCTCTCTCTCTCTCTCTCTCTCTCTCTCTCTCTCTCTCTCTCTCTCTGTGCGTGTGTGTGTGTGTGTGTGTGTGTGTGTGTGTGTGTGTGTGTGTGTGTGTGTGTGTGTGTGTGTGTGTGTGTGTGTGTGTGTGTGTGTGTGTGTGTGTGTGTGTGTGTGTGTGTGCAGAGGGGAGAGAAGGGAGCTAATTTTCCTGCGTTAGTTTTTCTTTTCTTCTTCTTCATTTCAGACCACAGACGTGTCAAGCTTTTATAATGTGTCTTGTGAGGCGACATATGAAATTCGGCCACATCTGTCTCCCCCCCCCCCCCCCCCCCCCCCCCCCTTACCTCTTCACTCCCACCCCACCTGTTTTCCCCGTCTATCCTTCTTACACTCGCGCGATGACAGAAATCGTCATAGAGTCCATTTCTTCTTCTCCAAATGAATATCAATCTAGTTTTTGAAGATTTCTATTACACGTTTTTTAAACCAGAAACAGTTAGCTCTCACACTGGCATTGGTTCTATTATCTCTACTGCGAAAAGTTTTTGTGTTGTTGTTGTTGTTGTAAATACTAAACAATCTCTTCTTGTTTTCAAGAAAGCATTCAAAAGGGACGATAAGGTCATGAGAGCAGAATTCACTTTGAGCACCAAAATGAACCCATGGACAAAAGGGAGTTGCTCCTTACAAAATTTCTGTTATGACATTCAAGATTGAATCCTAAACATGTTTTTGAAAAGTCACAGACAGGGAAACATAGAAAGAAAGGAAATCCCAATCATGGGCAGAGTATTACGATAATGCTATCTTCACCTGGTGGAACAATCTGAATTTTACACAAAGACACATGATATGCTAATGATATCACAAAACAATACAATACCATATAAATACAATGCAATACACGTTGTTTCAGGTCTGGATAGAGGCAGCGCTGCAGGTCTTCTACTCTCTCGGGCCTGGTGGGGCGGTCTGATTGCTATGGCCTCCTACAACAAATTCAACAACGACTGTCTCAAGTGAGGACCTTTCAGAGACTTCTGTCCTCGGTCGCCTTTTGCGCGTGCCCCCTCAATGGCATTCACTCCCAGGCCATTCTTTACGCCTTTGGCTCTCCACATCTGTCCTACAGTTCACAGTGCAGAAGGAAATATAATGGGAAGTGCAGTTTGGCGTGGAGCAACGTGCAGCCATCAATGGGAAATTCCGATAATGATGGCTGTAGTTATAGCCCTGAGCATGCAGCGTTGAGAGAGGGATCAGTGGACATGCTGACTGGCAAGGTGGCAAAGAACAAGTGGGTTACAGTGTCATAAAAAAAGAGTTGAATATCACCTCCATACACCAGATCAAAGCCCCATATCATAGACTACATCGCCGAGTCGGACATAAAGAAAAGAAACACTATACTTTCAAACTATGGGAGAAACTAAGGACTATCAAAATCTGGTGAAACGTCGGCAGGATATCAAGAGCAACTCTGCAAAGATTTGAGAAAATCGGTCAGCCTCATACTGGACCTTTTCAGCAGCAGATGCAAATGATGGAACACGTGTTTACTGAGCTGATAGACTTTTAAAAGTCGCGGGTTCCCTTCTTCGTTGTATGTGAATGTATACATACTGGTGTGTGTGTGTGTGTGTGTGTGTGTGTGTGTGTGTGTGTGTGTGTGTGTGTGTGTGTGTGAGAGAGAGAACAACAACCAAGTTTTAAACGCTGGTTCCCGGTCCACATGTTCGAAGGGTTCACAGGTTGATGCAGGTTATGCAAAAAAAAAATATATAGTAATCAATCAAACTTCATCCAGGTCTCTTTAATTTCCACACAGGGAGTAATAAAACCGTTGACATACGCCCTCATCTAAACACGTAACATCCAATGACAGAGTTGCGTTCAAATGGAAGGATCCATGAGATATAATCATTTTTTTTTGAGTGAGTATTCTGAGCATTTTCTGTGATTCTTATTGTTCCTACAAAATGAAGGTCGGCAGCACCAGCAAGGCACGACTAGTTCAGTCTCTATCCTAGCTACCTGCTGATAGGAAGTATCGTGATAGAAGCACAACAAAAAAAAACTCTCCAGACTCGAACAGATCCTTCAGAATACGTCAAAGTGTCTCCATGGAACGAAACGAAAGGCCTACATGAAGACGAAAGAAGAACTTAATACAGAATACTTGGCTACATTTTGTCTGAAGATCGGATTGTAGATGTGTAAAAGACTTAACGGAAGCGGGGGGGGGGGGGGGGGGGGGGGCGGGGGGGGGGGGGGGGGGGGGGGCAGTTACCAGAGATTAAAACTCACAAGGACTGAAAATTATTTTTAGAAACTCCAGTGTCTAGAACACTGTCCGCAGTTCCACGAGTTCAAAGGGTTATAGGATGATGCAGGGCATGCAAAATGGAGGAAATGATGACAAAACCTTGGCCCATATGCTTTTCATTTCCAGGCAGGGAGTGGAGCAAATATCAACATCTGTCCTGGGTTAAAACACATGAATTTAAAAGTAAAGGACAGACTTGAATTTAAGGAGAAGAGGTACAGACAAGTTTTCATTCGGCTAGGGAATGCTCGGTGAGTTTTGTTGTTCCTCTTCAGTGGAAGTCAGTAGGGTCAGTAAGTCATAGCTGTTCCGTTCTGTTAAGAGCTCATAAGGTTCGCAACTCGATTCGTTACTGAGTGCTTTTGTTTGTTCTTGGAGCTGCGTGTTTCTCTCCCTTTCCATTCATCCCTTTCATCGTTTGACTTTCCTCTTCCAATGGTGTTTATTCATTACACGCGAGTCAATATCTCGTGTTCACCTTTGTTCATATCTACATTCATTCACGGTGCAACATCATTGTTTGTGCTTTTACGGTGCTGTGAAACGACTGCCATGAAACTGTCAAAATGATCTATTTATCTTTTAGTTGAATTTATGTAAGTATGTGCTGTGATTAATAATTAATGTTACTTTTAATTTTTTCGACCCCGCAAGAAGGCACTATATTTGAATATGTGTCTAATCTTCTAAACATAGAATGTCTATATCTATGTCATTATTTTCTCAATAACATCATGAATATGTGCAAACACTGACACGAAATGGTTTAAAAAAAAAAAAAAAAAGTATGTGTTGATGTGTTCCAAATCGAATCTTGTTGCTTGAATCCCATCCGACCCAACGATCCATATCTGGGTTTTGACGTGTTTCAATTTTACATCGATTTGAATTTTACAAGTTACATCATAATCGTTTTCCCTGTTTTGGTTTGTTCAATGTGAGGCGTTATCGTGCTGTATTTTAATTTCGTTTTTAATATCTGTCTGCAGTTTGAAACGCCTGTCTTGATATGTTCATTAGCTTATGTGTGACATTTGGTTGCTGTCTGTCTGTCAGGGATGCTCTTCTCCTGTCCTTCATGGGGGAGGGGACCAGTGTGTTTGGGGGTTCGCCATCTTCTCCGTGCTGGCTACATGGCTCATCAGACTGGGGTGCACGTCAGCAAGGTGGTGTCTCAGGTAAGCATTAGTGTGTGTGTGTGTGTGTGTGTGTGTGTGTGTGTGTGTGTGTGTGTGTGTAAGTGTGTGTGTGTGTGTGTGCGTGCGTGCGTGCGTGCGTGCGCGCGCGTGTGTGTGTGTGTGTGTGTGTGTGTGTGTGTGTGTGGTCGTCTTGATTTGTGTTGTCTTGTCTTGCATTGTCTTCATTCGGCAGAATGAAAAAAAAACATGTATGGACTTAGTAGGGAAGGATCAAGATGGAAGAAGGAGAAGAGGTGGGCGTTGGTAGATAGGGAGGGGAGATAAAACTTCAAGAATCTCTGATCATTAGTAATTATTGTCAGTGTCCTAGTTCGCAGAGAGATTCAGCATAAATGCAGCATCTGTACTGATGAATGGCTCTGAGACGTAGCTTCCTATGCTTTTTTCTCTAACTGGTGTTGCCACAGACCGAACCTGGATGTTGTTGTGCACAGGAGAGTGGGTGTGAGTAAACACTAAGGCAAAAGGCAGGACAAACAGAAATTGGCCAAAATCGAAAAGCTCTTCTGTTCGCAGACAGTGTTGGGGTTGCTGTTCTTTGAGCGTTTTTTTTCTTCTTAATTTTCTACAAGGAATTATCTTTATTATATTTTCCTTACCTCTTAAAGGTTTTATTCAACAACTTAATATTACACGTTTTTTTTTTTTTTTTTACAGTTTGGACATCACTTTGGTGCTGATATTTTGACAGAATTCATTATGACAGTGTAATGATCATGAAGTAACACTCATGCATGCAAATATGTCGTTGTGTATATAAAAATGGAGATGAATGTCTTTAATTTGTAAATTTGTTAAGACGTCTGCAGAATCTTACCACAGAAAATTGTTTCGATTGTTGAAGTAATGACAAAGGAACCATTTCGAGGACCGATGCCCGATGTAGACATTTAATATCAGGGGAGCGTGCTTGTCTTTTCCCCTCTCTCTCCTTCCTGGTGTATAAATAGAATAAACTCTGGTGACTCTGGCAGTTTGACTGAATGCTTGACGGAAGAATGACATAAAAAAAATGACGTGGTATGTTTCAGGTCCAGGCCTGGTGTTCATCGTGTATCCTGAAGCCATCTCCTTGCTGCCTCTGCCTCAACTGTGGGCCGTCCTCTTCTTCCTCATGCTCATCACTGTTGTCATCGATACCCAGGTAAGTATATCGATTGTAGAATGGTGGTGGTTACGATGTTGACAATGATGATAACGATGATGATGATGATGATGATGATGATGACGATGATGATGCTGATGCTGATGATGATGATGATGATGATGATGATGACGATGATGATGATGATGATGATGACGATAACGACGACAATAATGATGATGATGATGATAATGATGATGATGATGGAGTCATCTCCATGCCGCCTCTGCCTCAATTTCTTCTTTTCCTCATGATTGTCACTTTTGTCATTGACACCCAAGTTGATGCATTGAATTGGGGTGAAAGTAATGACCACAGAGTTGAAGATGACGAAGTCATCTGCATGCTGTCACTTGCTTTAAAAAAAAGGGGCTGCCCTCTTCTTCATCCTGACAATGAGTAGGAGGAACAGGTGGAACAGCATTTTTAGGAAGTGGGGAGGAGGCGGAAGAAGATGGTGATGACCGTCATAAGCAACAACAAAAAAATGCGAAGACGGTGGAATTGGAGACCAGCCGCCGTAGCAGGACGGTAAGCCGTCGCATATTCCAGATTCCCATAAAAGCCATTTATATTTGTTGGAGTTGTGCCAAAGGCTGAAATGGGAAGACTGGAACTCAGTCGAGTTTCATCCACTGGTTGGATGGGTCTTGAGAGTGTTGTTTACATTTCCAGACTATAACGCAGGTCTCTGTATCGCTCGGTCATGGTTGATGCTGGGATATGTAATGAAAATAAGTATGAACTACATTCGATATACTTACCTGGGTATCGATGACAACAGTGATGAGCATCAGGAAGAAGAGGACGGCCCCACACGTGCGGCAGAGCAGCATGGAGATGGCTTCAGGATACACGATGAACACTAGGCCTGTCCTGCAGCCTCAGATCAGAGTAGGACTCCTTAGCATCAACTTTTTTATCTTCATCTTCATCGATCAGCATTTAAAACAGTCTGGAATTCTGTGCCCTTCTCGCCCTGCTTTCATTGATGATCCAGGATGAATTCTTATGGAGATGATCGGTATTGGCAATTCATGGCGACTGTTATCGTATGGACGTGCTGGCGTCCTCCGGAGAGGGATCTTCGCTCACGGTAGCTCTGGGAACAAATTATTATTGTCGTCAGTAAGGGGTTTAGTAAGTGGTTTTCCGCGTTTGTTAGATAGAAACAGGCTCCATTGAACACCACGGAAGTGACCCGGCAGCACCGCAGTGTCTCATCACATGGGTGTTTCACAGCGTGGCAGCACTGCAGTGTTTCATCACATGGGTGTTTCACAGCGTGGCAGCACCGCAGTGTTTCATCACATGGGTGTTTCACAGCGTGGCAGCACCGCAGTGTTTCATCACATGGGTGTTTCACAGCGTGGGAGCACCGCAGTGTTTCATCACATGGGGTGATTCACAGCGTGGGAGCACCGCAGTGTTTCATCACATGGGTGTTTCACAGCGTGGGAGTAATGCTGCTGAAGTGGCTCGGGCCAATATCTGAAAGAGAGGAGAGGCAGACAGAGAAAACAAGAAGAAGAAGAAGAAGAAGAAGAAAAGAAGAAGAAGAAGGAGGAGAGGAGGAGGAGGAGGAGGAGGAGGAGAAGAAGAAGAAGAAGAAGAAGAAGAAGAAGAAGACGACGACAAGACAGAACGAGGAACGGAAGAAAGAAAGGGAGAGGGAGGGGCGAATGAACTTGTCCCAAGAGACAGAAATAATGAAGAGTGAATTGCTATCACAGCTAAAGATTGTATAATCACAATTGCTAACATGACATTGTCAGAGCAGCTAACCACAAATACTTCATGATTCTGATGTTGTTTTTTTTTTTTTACGCATTTCCATTGCGTAGAAGAAACATGTGAATCATTGTCACCTTGCCCATTTAAATAGGAATTCGCAAAGAATGATACAGAATCGATTGAAGATATCTGTGGATTCGATAAGAAACCACATCACATCTAAAGAATGTTTAAAGAAAACAGAAAACTATAATACCCAGGTGCATTTAAAGTTCCAATTTCAATTAAATTTGAAACAAAAGAAAACATGTGGTAGATATACTAATACAACCACTCATCAATGATGTATTGGTTCAACGGCGTTGTTGTATATTTGGCAAAAAAAGAAACACGCCAATGTTTTAACAACATTTTTGTGTTGTGTAGCCTGCTGTGGAAATGAATGTAACTTATCACCGTGCTAAGTTTTCTCTGATGTTAAAAAATGGAATTATATCGACCGCTATAAGTTGGAAGAAGAACAAACAAATTACAAACCAGACAGTATGCGTATCCACCTATTGGGTCTTCTTCATGTAGGAAAAACAACATTCATTACAAGGAAACATTAGGAATGTTGTTTGTTTTTGCCTGAAGAAGACTCAGTAGGTAGAGATGCAAAGTATCTGGCTTGTAGTTTGTTTGTTCCTTCATTTTGCGGCTCACCAATTACCTTGTTCGCTTTAGCTGTGAAAGTGTTACCCTTACACGGCAGCTGGAACTGAATTGCCTCACAACAGGCTGCTACTGGCATCCCACCATCTTTTTTATCCCCCTTCGCTTTGAACTGCAGTATGATTAAAGCAGATGTTCTCAAAATGAACGTATTAGTACATATTCTTCAGGTTGAAGGTATTGAATGAACTTTGAAACATTTATTACCTGCTTTCATTGTTGAGAGGTATCGACCATGTTTAAAGGAAAATTTATAAATTCATTAATAATCTATTAATACTGTTTACTCTGACGAATTTCCATGTGTCTCTGGCGACCAAATACAAAGAATCAAACGATATATTCATGTTTGGCATTTCGTAACTAAGGAAAGCCCATCCTGAGGAACACCATCAAAAGAGCGTGGCGCCAACGCCTTGACACAGGGACTGAAGAAGACAACATTCACCAACTCCACAGAGCAGCTCATGTGACCATCTTCAGACTGCGAACAGGACACAGCCAACTCATCCCCTCTCTCGCGTCTCAAACTCTCTCATACTGACCAGTGCCCTTGTGGTACAGGCTCCCAAACTCACGCCTACACCTTGCAGTCCTGCCCCTGCCTTGGAGCCATGAGACGCCAGACATGTTCCAGCCGGGTTGAGGTCCAGGAAAAAGGTCTGGACGGGATCACTGCGACGGACTGCTGACGACGCTGTACTAACCGGATCGAGGATCTAGCGTGGCAGGGACGCGCAAAAGAAAGAAAAGGCGAATTTCACTACTGAACCACAACGCAAATAATTCATTGTGATGTGCCCAAAGCGTTTGACTGTATGTAGCACAGTTTCCGTCACTGAATACAAATGACTTAAAAGGCAAGTTATTGTACTGGTTTATTGAACGACGTTTTATTCGTATTCAAGTAATTAATATTAGAGGTGACACGAAAACATGTTATCCTGGTGTTTCTTAAGGTATCGTCCCGAGTCGTATTTTGTTTCTTGTTTACATTCATAGCATCACTGAGAGCATTGAATTAAAAGTATCGCGTTCGCAGATGGTACTTGCATGTCGTCAGTATTCGGTCATTCGTGCATATGTGTGTGTGTGTGTGTGTGTGTGTGTGTGTGTGTGTGTGCGTGTGTGTGTGTGTGTGCGTGTGTGTGTGTGTGTGTGTGTGTGTGTGTGTGTGTGTGTGTGTGTGTGTGTGTGTGTGTGTGTGTGTGTGTGTGTGTGTGTGTGTGTGTGTGTGTGTGTGTGTGTGTGTGTGTGTATGTGTGTGTGTGTGTGTATGTGTGTGTGTGTGTATGTGTCTGTATGTGTGTGTGTGTGTGTGTGTGTGTGTGTGTGTGTGTGTGTGTGTGTGTGTGTGTGTGTGTGTGAGCGTGTGTGTGTGTGTGTGTGTGTGTGTGTGTGTGTGTGATAGCAGTAGCGGAGACAGTTTGTGACTGTTGTGTGTGTGACAGTTTTCCACGGACACTGGGGTGTGTGTCATCGTGTGATCGTGACAGGATCTTTCTGTTTGATTACTCTGCTTTTGTCCATGGTGATGGTCTCACAGGTAAGAATGTGTATGTACATGTGTGTAAGGGGGGGGGGGGGGGTGTAGGGGGGGGCGTGCGTGTGCGCGTGCGTGCGTGTGTACATGTGTGTGTGTCTTGTCATTGATTCGTTTATCTACTTATCACGTGTTTCATTTTTTTTTCATTTATTCACTGTTTGCAAGGGAATTATCATTTTTCATTTATATGATTGACACATGGATCATGATAAAAAAAAAAGGTTTCATACTAAATTTGCGTATTCTAATCATTTCAGATTGACCCGGGATTTGACCGTACATAGTTTTCACTTTGCCTCTCGATCAACACTACTAGCAGCCTCTATGGTTGGCTTGCTAAGAACATAACTTACCTTAATCATTCTCTCTCTCTCTCTCTCTCTCTCTCTCTCTCTCTCTCTCTCTCTCTCTGTGCGCGCGCGCGCGTGTGAGAGAGAGAGAGAGAGAGAGAGAGAGAGAGAGAGAGAGAGAGAGAGAGGAGGGGGGGGGAAGGGATTTCTTCTCGTTGTTACATGTGATGCTTGATATCCCTATTTCTTTATATATTAATGCGATATTTTTTTTTCATGTAAAATGCTCTGAATTTCTATCGTTACATATCCACTATATATTGTACATTTCGAAAGTGATCAAACTGCCATGTCAACCCATGTTCGAAAATACTTCGAACTCCGTGGAGCATTCTCTACTGTACAATCGCTTCTAGTTTCTGTTGAAAACAAACATATTAGAAATGTTACGGTTAGTGTCAGTAACTGTGGTAATGTCGTTTGCTATTCAAGCCTGCTTTTGCTATGCAATTATGCAAGATAGTCTCTGAGGAAACTGTGGAAAAAATATGTCAAAATCAGGTACCGTAAAGCCGACGTCCATGTTGCCAGATAGCGCCAGATGGCTTCAAAACATCAGAGAAAGTGAGGTAGGACAGACATAGTGAGTACGTTTTGACTCCTCTGATCGATTTGCAAGGCATGAGAATCAAGAGAATTGTCGGCCAACAACTGTTCTTCGGTCTGAAGGCTTTTCTCTGCCTGCTGTGTCCACTCGCATCATGTGTCTCTCTTCTCTGCCTTCCACCTGAGCATCGACGGTAGCTCACTGGTTTCTGACCTGGTTGTGGATTCGCGCTGAATTTATGAGGGCACGGATGGAAATCTGCCAGCGCGTTGATGGGGAAAACATCAGCGTGTGTCGTTCGAGACACGCCTTAATCATTTCAATCCCATACAGAACGTTATTTGAGGGTTTTAATTCACTGCGGATTCCAAGCCACTTGAAAAAGACTGACTTACGTATCAATAATCCATGAGTACAAATGTTAAATAAAGAATCAAATTCTTTAGAGTTCATAGGACCTGCTTTTTTTTTTTCTTTTTTTAAACCGCGTACAGTGTATACCAAGTCTGGAACCGTGTATTCATTGTCTCCTCCAAACTTTCAAGCGTGATTGACCTTATTGGTCGGTTTGGTAATAAATAAAATGTAAAATTTATCTGCATGCTGATGTAAAATTTATCTGCATGCTGAGGAGAAATCACCCCGCATGGTTTTGTTTGTTTGTTTGTTTGTTTCATTTTGAAGCACAGTGATTTTCAGAACCTTTCAAAATAAAACTTTTCGAAACAAACTCGTCATTGCTGCCTTTGCTTTCAAACTTGCATCTACATGACTTGCACACGAAGATTTGTTATCAGTTCCCTATGATTTTTTTTGTAGGATTTTCATACACAAAATTGTTTACGTTATTCTCATGGTCTTTGCTAACATTTTTAAACTACTACTCCGCTGAATGGAAAAGACAAACAAATTACCAGACAAAACACGACGCATTTCGACATCTTTGGTCTTCTTCAGATCAGGCAAAACCAACAATATTCAAGACATTAAAAATAAGAATGAGCAATGACTTATCTCTTCAAATTGGGCTTTTGTTCGTTCTTCGTTTTTCATCGTCTTAATGCTGTTTATCTTGCCTGAAGAAGACCAGACGTGTTTTGTCTGGTAATTTGTTTGCCTCTTTCGTTCGGCGGACTAGTTATTTTTCACGTGATCCGATTTCCGCCTGTGGTCACCTCACTTTGAAAGTAACGTTGCAGATATTGTTTCTTTCACGTTCATGGGTCTTGGCTGTCTGCGTATCATCCGAGTCTCACAAGACCACAATATATGCAGTATGATGTTTTCTGGTCTCTATATCTTTTCTTTGTTTGCCTAAGACCCTTCCGACTGCCGCTGAGTTTCAGGCGACGAGGCTGACGCAAAATGTGTGAAAAACATTGAAGTAATGTGTTAAATCGTCATTCTTCTCTAGAATGAAACTATACTACCTGGAAACTTCGCTTTTCTCAGACGTGACTTCCAGCCCACACGCTGTTGATGCGTGCTTCCCTGACTGCAAATGCTTTCTTGGAGGTCTCCTTTGTTGTGCAGTATAACACCAATACCGTAAACAAGTATAGGTTGCAAAAAAGTGGGTTTCCACTGGACAGGAAGCTGTTTAAGGTACGAAGTTCTCTTTCCCAGTTTTTATATTCTGGCCAGATGTTGAATGCAACAGCGTGAAGACACACTCTTTTGGTATTCGGGGGGATTCCTCAGATGCAGTTGCCCAATGGACGAATTGTTTTACTTCTCATGAGTAGGTGGACAGCATCCATCATTTTCTTTTCGGACCATTGGAGCACTGGCAGTGTTGCTGCAAGTGCCAGTGACATGAACAGGTAGCCCTTTGATGATGGAATCTGACAGTACTGCGGTATTCGGTTTCACTTTTCACTCGCTCTATTATGTGACGATGAACTCGTTCCTTTGTTGTTCAATTGCCGTTTCTTTTCAGATCTTTGAGATTTTGCGCTGCATCAAAGGCTGCTTTGCTGTTGCAGTGCGCCGATGTTATTTCAATGGTTTACATTCCACTTCTCTTTTATCTCCATCATTTTTTGACAGGCGTTCTTGTTCATCAAAGCTTGTTGATTGGCTGCTCGGGCATCTACTTCTCTAAATATTTTTTTATGCCTCCATTGACGGTTTTTTTTCACGTCTGGAAACGGCGGTCTTCCTTCATTTATTTCCTCTGTACTGAAACGAGTCGCTACTCCAAACCACTGACTCTATGCCTCTGAGCCGACATCTACTGTCCTGAGATTTCCTCATTCCCTAAGGATGTAATGTTTTCATCCGTATCTGTTGGTTTTGTGTATCCGGGTTATGCAAACACTTATTAACCGATGAAAAGAAAAACTCAGTGAAACACTGCAATGTGGCTCAAAGACGAATCCGTTAGATGTTGGTGCGGATCGATGATGCGATCCGGATCAAAGGGTGGGTCCATGATTAGATCTTAACAGCCTTTGAAGTTGTAATCACTGACCACGGCTTTCTTCGTAGGGAGGGGTTTACGTCTTTCAGCTGCTCGACTGGTTCATGGGCTCCTTGACCATCGCTACTGTGGCCCTGCTGGAGTGCGTGGTCTTGGCGTGGGTGTACGGTAAGTCTGTCTGTCTGTCTGTCTGCCTGTCTCTCTTTTCCTCTGTCTTCCTGTTGCATTTCTCTGTGTTTGTGTCTATACGTTCACGTATTTGTTGTTAGCGTGCATGTACACGTGACGTGTGTAGGAATAGAGTGTGAGCAAGGACAGGAAATGACGTTTGGAAGAAAGATTACAGCGAGTTTAAGAGTGTGTGTTTTTTAAATGTAATTGACACACTAGGGGAAAAAAGGACTTATCAAGCACATACGCACACGCTTGCACGCATGCACACACATACGCACACACACACACACACACACACACACACACACACACACACACACACACACGCATACACGCACACACACGCACGCACCCACGCACGCACACATGCACCCACCCACCCACACACACACACACACACACACACCACACACACACACACTCTCGGCTCGGTGGTTCAGCAGTGGAGGAC
>JADBJO010002013.1:7500-15000 GCA_016801955.1 Conus betulinus | reverse complement strand
GAAAATGGATTCCATGAAGAAGGTTTTTCCGAGTTGCTTTGAGTAGTGAGTTTCAGTTTAAAAATGTAGCTATTGTTCATTTAATCTAAGACTTTGAAGAAAATATACTCGACTCTTAACCCTTTTTCAAAATCTGGAACAAACGTTTACACGCACATACGGTGTCCATTGTGTTATGGTGACGCTCTGATTGGCCCCTTGCTGTCGGCTGGGAAATAAACAGTACAAATTTAACTGAACTGACCACCACAGTGTAAATACTACGGTGGTTGATAATCACCTTACAGATACTATTAAGATCTTTTGTTTTTTTGGACGGTGGATAAACTCACAGCCATTGATCAGCTGATGCGAGCCGAACGATCTCTCAAACAGTAATTTCCTTTTGCACACTATGATGCCTGTTTATCCTCCCATCAATACAGACAGGTTCCTGCCATGGAGATGTACAAACAAACAGTCTCAGTGCTGTAAACCAGGTCCCTTGTCCACATCAGTGCTTATGGTATTTTATCATGGCGTTTATGAGCCATTAAAGAGGCTTCAATCTCTTGTCTATTTCAGTCCTTGTGATGTACGATAATGTCTGTTAACGACTTGATTATGATCATGGAGGTTTTGTAGACAGTAAAGGTAAAAGAATCTCCTGGCTTGTGTAACATGGCCATGGTTGTTTCTCAGCTATGGAGTGGTAAGAAAGGGATCTATCCTGAGTATCAATCCGTGAACGGTATAATCGTTCGTTACTATCTACCAGATGATAGATGAAATAATATCCAGTCTTCATCCTAGATGTCTTCTGTATTATAGGGACAACATTCGGAAAACTCAAAAAAAAAAAATCTGCCGCATGAACTAACGACTAAAGCTCTGTATTTCCTGTCACTAGTTGTTAAACATATTCCTTTTTGTTACAGTAGTGTCATTTCCTGATAAGTGATTGCGCGATTGGACGCTTTCCGAACAAGTTAAAATTTGGCTACAGCATTTAACTCGTAAAGCAGCTTCAAGGAGACATTAGCATACACACAAAACCGAATTGCTTTGTCAGAACCCGTCTCTTTCGTAAAACGAAACCAGTTCTATTCCAATATGTTATTTTTTTTCTGTGATGATCTGGAATACCGTGTGATCACTTTCAGAGGCTGAAGCAGACGACAACTCCGGACGAGCACTGGGGGCCTGCAGATCCCACCAGACGTCTGCTGTACCAGGAGAAAATGCAGGAGAGGGCGCCACGACGACGTTTTCTGGACGTTCTCCGATAGTCTGCCCTTTGTCGTCTGCTGTTCGTTTCACACAAACTGTTTGCTTTTGATTTATTCAACTTCATTGCGCCGATGTTTGAAACAAGAATTGGCGGCTCACAAGACCCAACCAACGCTCGACTCGACTTGCTCTTAAATCCTCTGAAGGTGGCTTTTTTTTTTTTTGGGGGGGGGGGGGGGGGGGGGGGGAGGGTGGGAGTTGGGGGGGTACGTTCTTCACATGCATCAACTCACGCCCTCTCCACCCTTCTCCCCGCAATTCCCCTCTCCCATCTCTACTTACGCCTTTTTTTTTCCTTTGCACGTGGTGTGCTTCACTTTGTGATGTAACATGATACAAGTACGACAGTGCAGTATTCTGAAATGTTACCGAGTGTTTTGTGAGTAAAAGAGAAGAGAATGTAATAAAACGTGTAAAGATAATGTTATGATTTTGGAGGTAAATGCTGATATGTTTTTTTTTTTTCAATCAAATTTGGAGGTTTTAGTACGATATTTGTTTGTGGGACCTTTCAGAATTTAGTTCTGAAATTAATCGCGAAAATGTTTTGGTTTTCGGTCAAACCTTCAAAGTAATTCAAAATGATTTTGAGAGAAAAACATCCACGAAAACTTGACATCAACTTCCCACGCTGATTTTACCACTAGTTCCTAAAAGAGTTGAAAGGGTTCAAATAAAAAGCATCTGCAAAAAAAAACAAAAACTACTTTTGTTTACAGTAGTGCAAAAAAAAAATTACAAGTAAACTAGTAATTTCATGTTGAGCAAGAATCTCCGAGTCTACTTTCAGACCTACCTGTGCTGTCTGGAGCTCTCCAGGTGTTTGACAGGCTGGAGACTGTCCTCCTCTGCCTGAGGTCGGGTCGGGATAAAACTGTCCTGGCACTGACAGGTCTCTGAAGAGCAGCGCCGGGTACTGGCGTTGTGGCTCACAAGTTGGACATGGACTGGCGTTCTCCTTGCGGAAACTGTTTGTAGAATTTTAAAACGGAAACTGTATGCTAGTTATGATGCCGCCGCACTGGTTTCTGCAAGTTTCCTTTGCCTTGCTGAATAAAGATCTCCTTTTGTCACCCTGAACATGGAAACATATACGTGAGGTGTAGAGAGCCATGTGTATGCTGAAGCAGACGTCACCCTTGACTGAATGACCCTGTATCGGGTGAAGAAAATCAAAAGTTCTTTTTAGACTGTGATTAATTGTTCTTTCATTACCCTAAAAGTGGTGATCCGTATTAAGGCTGAGGGAAGCTAAAAGTTAGAATGGCAAATTCCCACTTGTTACCTGGCTGGCAAAACTCCCAAGACACTTGCACACATCTCTGTGTGTGTGTGTGTGTGTGTGTGTGTGTGTGTGTGTGTGTGTGATTTGAAAAGAAAACTATGTTGTAAACGAGTTAAAGCCACATTGTGTTGTGCATCTGTGTAAATGACTTGCGGACAAGTGAGTGGCATATGGCCAACGCATTTGCGTTTTTTTTTGTTTGTTTGTTTTTTTTTCCAATTGCGTGAGGATTTCTCGTTCAGTTTGTTGTGACTTGTAATATGTTTTGTTTCAGGCATGTTTTTGGAAACTGTTTTCCGAACAGATGTCCTTGACTCGTCAGAGACACCGCTCATATATCTAAAGTTGATCAGGGAATGGGGTGCCTACTTTTGTGAATTTGGAAAATTGATATATACATATCTACGGCATGAACTTTACGTGCCTTAGTTCAGACAACTGAAATTAAAGGATAAAAGAGTGAAGTAAATAGTTATGTATTACTGTGTTGCAGACGGATGTTTTGAGTGATTCGTTTAAACAGAAACACTGTCTGTTTGAAATCTGATATGCTCCCGTTTTCTTCTAGACAGCTGGCCTTACCACACACAAAGCGCACACATTCAAAACGAACGTAACCCATATTGCTCTGATTTACCCAGCGGAAACACATGTAGGGACATTGTGCAATAACACACACACATACACACACGCGCGCGCGCGCGCGTGCGCGCACGCACGCACGCACTCACACTCACACATGAACAAAGAAGCAGGAGATGAGGATGAGGATGACGATGATTATGATGATGATGATGGTGATGACGATGATGATGATGGGTTAATTCGTGTTGGATATAGCCCAGGCAACCACAAGAATCCAAACAAAGGCTGAAAAAGTTAAACACAAGGTACATCAATGTATCTTGAAGTAAAGAAAGATGCATGTAGGTATGAAAACGACAGAAGAAATACACTTGCCTCAAATGGAAAAAAAAAATGTCAGTCTCCCGTACTTATGCAATGTATGTCTGTACAAATGAGAATAAGTAGACATATGCCTATATCTATACATAATACACCACAGAAGATTGTTTGGGGTGAGAGAGAGAGCGAGAGACAGAGAGAGAGAGAGAGAGAGAGAGAGAGGGGGGGGGGGGAGGGAGGGAGGATTTGGTAGAAGCATTGTATTTGAAGGTCTTGTTGTCCAAGATTGAAGTCTGTGGGGCTTGTTATATTGATTAGTGTGTGCTAATTAATCTTTCCATGAAGTGTTGTACTTGTTTCATTTTCTTGCTTGGGTGAACCATAAGATATCAGATTATTGCGTTTGGAGAGACTTTCCATGTCATCTATTTTTGCATCACATTTTTTCTAGTTTAGTACTTAAATCACTGTTCGTTTTCCCGAGATCCAAGTTCTGATTTCGTAGATCGCGGAGCGGAGTTCGTCCTTAAGGACTCGCACATCAGTCTGAAGAGCCACATTTGAGGATGTTTTATGGGTTACTCAGGAAAGAAAATGAAACAAGCGCATGCTGAGAACGATTACTCCAAGAAGTGTTCACTGAGAAACTGGAAGTGACTGACGACATAGAGTTCGACAGAGTTCATGGGCTGAACAACAGACCTGACTCCCCCATCATCACACGACGTGTCTTCTATGAGCAGAAGATTAACATTCTACGAAACAAGCGTAGACTTCAAGGGTCCCACATCTCCATGGGAATAGATTTCTCCCGACGAGTAAGAGACCTCAGACGGAGACTGACATCATACCTGAAACAAATCAGGCAAGAGAGCCACGATCATCTTCAGTCATCTCTTGATCGACGGCAAAACGTTTTCCGTGGATGCTGAAGACAGACTGGTTGAGCTGAAATAGGGTGTCAGCCGGTCCCTGTATTGTCCTTACATCAGGAGTATTTGTGGCGGGACTCATATGTTAGCAAGACACCGGTGTCATCTCTGTCACAACCCAGTGAAATTGACTGTGCCGTCGCACGTGAAATTTCCGATGTGTGCGTGGGTTTCGTAGGGAGTGGAGTGGACAGTTCGTGCTATGAGCGCATCGTGTGGGATAAAAAAAAAAATATGTGTGAGCGAGGGCGTGACCCGGTTGCCGTGGAATTATAGATAAAGCTCCAATTTTTGATGGTTTTATACAAAATGATACATGTCTTAAAACACACAACCGTTCTCGTTCTTACATTAGAATGTGAATGGGATTACTTCTTGATTGTCTGACATGGATTTAATCTCATTCATTGGTTCTTTTGATTTTGTTTTGTTGAAACGTTTGTACAGAACTTTTCTTCAACTCTATTGTCTGGCGATACAAACGTGTGTGTTCCTGTTCAATTAACTGCGGAAGGGAGGAAATCAGATGGCCTGCTATGCTTGATAAAAAAGCATTAATATACGTGTTAACACAGCAAATATCAAATCCAATGTTTTTAGTGCTTTCATTCTGAATACATCATTGCTTGGTTCTGTTGAAGGTGTTCTTTGTGTATTTTGTTATGTTCCTTCTGAGCGGTCTCCACAGTATGCGCTTTTTGACAGTGAACATGGTATTGCTTTGTTGGCAGAATTCTTGACTGAATGTTTGTTGGTGGTTTTGCATGTGTGATTGTGTGGGGATCTGAACAGCAGGACGTCAAATCGTTCTCATCATTGTCAGGAAAATTGCTGTGGTGAAGCTCCAGATTTCTAGCTCTCTAGTTACCCACATAGTATAAATAGATGCTCTGAAGAGAAGTCACTGAATAACTATGACAAACTGATGTCAAATATGTGCACTACGGTCGATGTATGTATTCTAAATGGTACGTGTTATGGCGATCGAATGGTCCCTACACATATATGTCAGACAGTGGGTGCTGCGTATATGATGAATTTTAAATGTCTTGTTGATTATTTTCTTCTTTGTGTGATGTTTGCGAGCTGAAATTATATGAGCGAATTGAGTCAGATCATATGCCTGTCAAACTTAACTTAAACCGTTTAGATGATCAATGAAATTATGTGCCCAACATTAACAGCCATAGTACTCAAAAGTTCGTTAAGAGAATCTTGCTGATGTGTACTTTAGCAATATTTCGTCAGTGGAATTTCAGGGGGGGAAAACCCGTCTGATGTCATTCGCTTTATTGACACCGACATCGATGGTGCATTGGATATTTTTCATTCATATTTGAAAAATGCAGCGGAATGCATGAAAAACCAGACAGATTCTAGCAAGAGGTATGCAGATAAACACTGGTTTGATTTTCAATGTGGCGTTTTCAAAAAAAAATTCGTTCATATGCTGCTGACCAGTTTTGAATCGTACACATGATAAAAAGCACCGAGTTAATGGCTGCAAAACAAGACGTGAGTATCAATATTTACAGAGGGACAAGACGCCGTGGACAGAGTGGTTACCGTCGGGGACTCCTGATTCTATCAGAGCCATGTAGGATTTTTCTGCCCCGGCCGGTTCTTACTCAGAGTTGAGTTTGCTACGGGCTCAGCTGGGAAGACTGGGAACACACTGTCGAGTTTCATCCACTAAATGGATACGTCTCTGAGAGTGTCGCTGAAATTTCTTACCAACACTGCAGGTGTCTGTATCTCTCGGGCCTTGTCGACACTGGGATATATTATGAAAATAAGCATAGAGTACAGCCCTGTCATGCAGTCTCAGACCGGAATGGAAATCCGTAGCATCATCTTCATCATCCTCATTCTCATCGATCAGTATTTTAAAAAATAGTCTCAAATTCTCTGATCCTTCATGCCCTGCTCTCATGGTGACCTCAGTTTTGCTGTACTCTACATGTATGACCTTAGTTTGATTCCGTCGGGGTCACCGGTATGGGCACATTCATGGAGGTTGCTGCTGGACGGACGTGGTGGCCCCCTCAGGAGGAGAGCTCATTCACGCAGTCTCCATGACCAAGCAAGTGTTGTCGTCAGTGGTGGGCTTAATTGGTGGTGTCCTGCGAATGTTAAATCAGAACAGGCGCCACTGAACACCATCGAAGTGATTCGGCAGCAGCGGTGCAGTGTCTCCTCCGGTGTGTTGCCTCTTGGTGACTTGACATTGGCTGCTCCCTGTGGATTGCCAGTCCCGGGGCTGCGGCGCGCCGGGTCGGGCTGTTGCTGTGGACGGGGGCCCGTAATGAGCGGGATTGGTGCAATGCGACTGAGGTGGCATAGAAGATGGGACAGAAAAAAAAACCACAAAGGAAGAAAAGAACACAGTGTAATGACGCTATTTTGAATGAGTTTGTCTCGTCCATTAAAAGTCAGAAACAGTTTTGGGATACGATAGACAAGATTTTGTTTACAAACAGACACCTGTTATTGCTATTGACACCTGTTTAAACGTTCGAAAAACCTACCAAGGAAGATGTTTGGTATAATAGTGTGGATAGTGTTGAGGATGTAGATATATTTAATCGCCCAATACTAAAGAGGAGGTTTTACTTGCAGAAGGCATTGTTGGTGAATTGTTAAAATATGCTTGTAAATCAGTCTAAATAATGGATTTTGTTTAGTGTTTTTCTTCAACAATCTCTTCGATAAAGGAAAAAAGGTAACTTAAATAATCCTAACAATTATCGTGGCGTTTCACTATGTGACGTAGCGAGAAAAATATACAGTACGGTGGTGAATTATTGATTTCAGAAATGAGTCACAGAGAACAACCTGACGGCAGAATTTCTAGTTGGTTTTGAATGTAATCACTCTACCGTTGATCATACGTTCATTTTGATGGCGTTTATACAAAAATAGATTGCTTTGAATCGTAAATTGTATGTTGCTTTTATCTATTTTCAAAAAGCCTATGATACCGTAAATAGATGTATCCTACGCTGGGTGTGTGTTCATCAGTGCGGTGATGCCAGCATGTTAATTACAGTGTCCATGGACATCATGAGTGTGCAAGCGTTGGTGTGTGAGTGTGTGTGGGGAGAGAGT
>JADBJO010002013.1:0-5000 GCA_016801955.1 Conus betulinus | reverse complement strand
ACAGCATGAACTTGGGCTGGGTTATGTAGGGTTCATCAGGGGTATGAGACACAACTGGTTTTTACGCATGCTTCGCACGAGATTTTGATGGACTGCAGGTGGCAAGTGTGGAACATTCATATAGAGGATAGTGCAAGGTTTTATCTGTACAGGCAGTTTTTCATTCGCTCCGTTGTGTTCCAACGTATGTACAAATGAAAATGAACAGACAGTCAAAATACTCGTACATCATGTCAAGATATCGTTTTGGAGTTTCGGATATAGCAGTTCATCGTCCTCGCTACAAACAGCATACTGAACGTGATGTTATTATTTTGTTGTTACGTAGAAGTGCACGGGAAGATGAAATCCATGGTATATTTTATTGTCCTGCTTTGAACAATCACAGAAATCAATTGATTCCTCAGAAAATACAGCCGGCAGCCTTCGTTGCTTAGTCTTACATTGCTTATGTATTCTAACTATGAAAATCTTATTGAACAGTTTGCGATTAATTTGTACGAAGCATTAAAAATTTGATGTGTACTTTGCTCATAAATCTGTTGTTCGCATTTCTCTGTTTCTTTTCGCCCACTCCCAACGTTTTTCATGTTTAAAATTTGCCGTGCCTGTAATTTCTTTTTATCATGTACCCCTTCAAAAACGGCCATTTCCTTACTGAATAAATCACCATCCATCCATCTATCCATCCATCCACCATCTCTCTCTCTCTCTCTCTCTCTCTCTCTCTCTCTCTCTCTCTCTCTCTCTCTCTCTCCGTGGGCAGCCTGCGAAAGAGAAAACGAGATACAGACAGGAACAACAACTGGTCAATTTGGATGTGTCTTTCTACTGATCACAACAAAGTTTACGGAATTCAGTAAAGCACGTATTCCCACATTCATGTAATTAGTCATAAACTAAAGAGACAGAAATCCTTCAACTATGAAGTCGAAATTTAATCCATCTTATTTCTACCTCAGTTATTTTCTATTTAAAACCCACGTCAACATCAACACAAAGAAAGATGAAGTGGTGACAAAAAAGGATAGAAGCGTTTCTGATAACATACCCCCCTGTGCCCAAACAATGATAACGTTCGCTAGTGGTAGGAAGGACCATCGGAATAATTGCTCCCATACCATTGCGTTGAATTGAAAGCAGAAATACGCCATGGGAGGCGTCTTGTAAACAACCGACCTGAATACTACTTCTACTGAAAAGACTCATTTTCACAGAGAGAGAGAGAGAGAGAGAGAGAGAGAGAGAGAGAGAGAGATGTGAAATGTGATTTTTGATTGTGAACTAACGAAACCCTTTTTGAATGGTGTTATACCAAGTGCTGACACTGTGCATGTTAATGTGTTTGACTTTTTAGATTCGTTGCCAGTTGTTTCTCTTGTTAAATTAACGAGACACCTTTTGGAAAGTCCATTAAGGAACATTTTATAATCATAAGTTAGATTACTTTAGTTATTTTTCTCTAATTTTTCATAGTTACCATCCTATAATTGATCTATCCTTTATTTTTGTTCTATGTAACCACATCGTCCTCTTCTCTTCTTTTATGATAATAGTCTAAAATTGTAAACACTATGTTATTTAGACGTCTGCAATTACCTATATGTGTGACAAGACGTAAAACAGAATTCCTTCCTAATACGACATATAAATCCACGCTGCACTTTCATAACGACCCAAAGTACTCGTATCAATCATGGGCCTTGTGGGTCATTCGTCACACATGAACGCATTTTGACAACATTAGCCTACGGTTTCACCGCATTCAGCTGGTTTGTGCTGTCGAATGCGTTTTCACTTTGCCCAGGAAGAAAGGACAGGAACAGTATCTTGTCTCCCTTTCCAACTGTCCTCTTTTGTAGGGTCCTGTTTATCCTGTTTGCTCGCGAGAGACAGACAAAGAGCCAGTCAGACCAACAAGGAGTGGGTGAATGCCTCCATTAGGTGTAATGGGACTCCTAGTAGTGAAAGAAGAAGACACTGTTCCTATCCCTTCTCATTCTTTGGCGTCGCACATTTGTATGCGCCCTCCTCCTCCTCCTCCTCCTTCTCCCCCCTTTCTCCTCCTCCTCCCTCCCTCCCTCCCTTTCTTAGCCCTCTACTTTTCTATTTCTCTCTTCCTTTCCTTCCTCTCTCTGATGTTCTCCATTTTATTTCTCTCTCTCTCTCTCTCTCTCTCTCTCTCTCTCTCTCTCTCTCTCTCTCTCTCTGTGCGTCTGTGTGTGTGTGTGTGTGTGTGTGTGTGTGGCCTCATTACAACATACGTGCTCTCATGGGACGGAAGAACAGTAAGGCGGGGTGAAGGGGAGATGGATTTAGGAAGGAGTGGGGGGAGGGGGGGGGGGGGGGGATGCTAATCGATGGCTTAGGAATCAATGGTGTTAGTGGGCACGGGAGAACAGACAGCCAGAAAAAAAATGTTAACTCACTTGAGAAAGTTGTTTTCAAATTTGTTGTAGGAGGCCATCGCAATCAGACCACTCCACCCAGGCCGAGAGAGTAGAACACTTGCAGTGCTGCCTCTATCCAGACCTGAAACACACAGTGTTTTTTTTTTTTACTGCATTGTGTTGTTTCGTGTGCAGTTTTATTGGCACAACGGGTTTCTCTCTGTGACACTCGGATTGCTGTTCACGGAGCAATAGCATCGTCATTGAAAACCACCATCTTTTTTTTTTTTGTCCTTTCCCTACACCTATTGTCTACTTTTGTTTGTTTGTTTTGCGCGCGTCCCAGTGACACTGGATTTTTCAATTCTGTTTGTGTGTGTGTGCGTGTGTGTGTGTGTGTGTGTGTGTGTGTGTGTGTGTGTGTGTGTGTGTGTGCTAGAAAACAGCTTCCTTGTCGTCTTGCATCCTTTAGCATGCTCTAAGTGGATTCTATTTATTAGGTTTTCGTGTATTGTCTCCTCCAAATGTGGCATTGAAAATGTCAATCTCTTCAAAACAAACGAGAGAGATTTGCTCTGGTCCATGCCCCCCGTCCCCCGTCCCCCACCCCCGTCCCCCCCCCCCCCCCCCCCCCCCCCCCACACACACACACACACGTATGCGCGCGGCGTTCAGTCCCTGCCCTTAGGGTATGTGGTGGTATGGTAGGGAGAACGAGTGCCACGTGGCACCTCCAAATTCTGTTGACTTTCAGCACTCATCACACGGAAGTTACACGCATTTGCAGTCTAACAGGTCGAAGATGAAACCGAATGAACACACACACACACAATCACACACACACACACACACACACACACACACACACACACACACACACACACACACACACACACAGGGACAGACAGTCTGAGGCAGACAGACAGAAAGACAGACGGATAGAGACAAATACTTACAAACACACTTACATTACATACATACAGACAAACAGCCAGATATAGGAATGTATATCTATATACAAACACACACAACATTATGCTCTAGCCACAAAAAGCCCACTTGGAAGCAATAGAAAATTAATCTGGTGTGACAAATTTCTCATCTACAACCCTTTGGGAGTTTAGGATCAGGAAGATCACCACACGGTGATCATTGAAATCTATGCAATCCAGCTAAATGATGTGACTTCCCTGGTGTGGGAATCAAGATGAAGAAGAAACGCCTGGCACCATTACTGTGTGCAGTCACTTTAACAAACACAACATCGTGATAAAACAGATAACAGCCATCACAGCTCCAACTCTATACTAATCTCCAGCAGAAGCGCTGTGTACATGGAGGCAACAATCCCAAGGGCAAATAGAGACAAACAGCAGGATGATGACTCAAAGATCTCCCCCACTCTCACCCCCCGCATCCCCCAAATTCCATTTCCGCCGCCTCACTCACTGTGGAGTCCAAGAGACGCTCAAACTCTGGAGTGATGTAGAAGAGGATGCCGTCCGCAGAGCCAGGCAAGGTGACCCCTCGCACCAGAAGAATAGTCAGCATCAGGTAAGGTGCAGTAGCTGTCATGTAGACTACCTGATCACGAATCAGAAACAGAATCAAAACGAAGATGAAACGACGTCCAGACTAAAACAACGAGAACCAGGATCGAAAATACAGGACTTTTTAAAACTACCACCGTAATCACGCTCAAAATGGCACTTCTGAAAGAGAAATAGACAGACAACAAAGAAAAAGAAACGATACCAACATTAAGATAACGACAAAGAGACTGAATCGATATCTCACTTTTCCCGAAGACTTCACTCCCTTTAAGAGTGCCAGAAAGATGAAGAGAACGACAACACATTGACACACCGCCAGATACCACACCACGTGACCAGGTTCATGAAACCCGCTGGACACTTGCAGGACATTGTGTCAGAAAACGAAAAGGACCCAAAACATGTCAGTTAAGTCAACTGGCGACCATCACCGCTTTTTTCGCAGTGGAAGAGAGCTGAAAATGACAGGAGGTAGCTCCGCACTGCTTGATAATCTTCCAACAAAAAGGATTCAATGAATTGTCTGCAGTATGCATGTCCCCCTCCCCTCCCCCCCCCCCCCCCCCCCCCCCCCCCCCACTGAGATATTCTACAGGCATAGCCTTCCCTCCACTTTTCACCCATCTACACCCCAACGTCCGTCCTAATTCTCCCCTCTACATCCCAACGCCTGTCCTAATTCTCCCTAATTCTCCCCTACATCCCAACGCCCGTCCCAATTCCCCCACTACACCCCAACGCCGGTCCTAATTCTCCCCACTGCACCCCAACGCCTGTCCTAATTCTCCCCACTGCCGCTTTCACTGCCACTAACACGTGAGTGCAAAACAGGCCATCGCTCCTCTTATTTGAGCAATACGAACAGATGGCAAACAATGCGTTAAACACATTATTATATTATCGTTCATTCGTTCACACCTGTGGGACACATTAAGCCATCGTAATGAAGCCACGTTGTGACCATTTATTAGCTGTCGACTTTGTGTGGAAGACAATTGGCCTCGCTCACATACAAACGGAGTTTGTGAATCATTGTTTCGAATCGTTCGTTTATTGC
>JADBJO010002012.1:338858-346358 GCA_016801955.1 Conus betulinus | reverse complement strand
CCATGGTTTAATTCCTCCTTCAATCAACGTGGGCCCACGCTTTTTTGGCAGCCAAAGGCATCCTGGGAGAAAGGGTAGGGGGTGAGGGGTGTTGGGGTGAGGTCTGAGGAGTGTGTGTGTGTGTGTGTGTGTGGGGGGGGGGGGGGGGGGTATGGATGGGTAGCGCGGGGCCCCATTTCCATGCAGATTCTGGCCCGAGCATCAAACAGCGGGACAGGACCCCATTAAGCCTCCTGCGCATGAATATCGAATGAAGAGGGCTTCTTTTCTCTCCCCCCCCCCCCCCACCCCCCTCTTTTTCAAAACGACTGGATTGACGATCCCTACGGGAGCGGGGAAAAAAAGAGCGGAAGGGGTGGAAGGGCGGAGGGGTTAGGGTAGGGAGCAGCGGGTGGTGCGGATGGGATAGGGGGTCGGTTAGGGGTCCAGGAAGGAAGGGGGTGGGTGGGTGGTCGTGGTAGGGGTGGTAGGTGTGCTGATGATGACTCTTTATGAAGATCTGTCGTCCAGCGAGTCAGCAGTCTTAGCAAATTTCGCGGCCTGGCTTGCCGTTGGGATTCTTCTTTGTCGACGTGATACTTTCCTACTTCCCAAACCACCAACTCCACCCCCCCCCTTAAATTGTCCCTATCTACCCGATGCTCTCTGCTACCACCACCATCTTCGTCCACCCTTTCACCACCTCGACCCTTCCTGCTCAGATTTGTTTTTCTTTTTGTGATAATATGAAGAGAGGGAGAGAGAGAGAGAGAGAGAGAGAGAGAGAGAGAGAGAGAGAGAGAGAGAGAGAGAGAGTGCAGATTAGAGCAAAGCGATATGGGTGTGAATAGAAGGTTTGAGGGTGGTTTTTGCTGTGACGATGAACGTTTTAAGATGTATGTCCAAGTCCCGAAAAGGGATGTTTTGTTCAGATTAGCTTTGTTCTGCTTCCTCTGTCTGTCTGTCTGTTGCTGGTCTGTCTGTCTCTCTCTCTCTCTCTCTCTCTGCCTTTTCTCTCTCTCTCTCTCCTCTCTCTCTCTCTCTCTCTCTCTCTCTCTCTCTCTCTGTGTGTGTGTGTGTTGTGTGTGTGTGTGTGTGTGTGTGTGTGTGTGTGTGTGTGTGTCCTTCTCTCTCTCTGTTTCTCTCTCTTTTCTCCCTCCCTCCCCTTCTGTCTATCCCACCTTCACCCGAACCCTTTCTCTTTCGTGTGTGTGTTCTTTTCTCCTGGTAACCAGAATGTCAAACACTCCAGCACATCAGGGATTGAGAAGTAGACAGCTAAGCAGCGCATCTTCCCCGCAAAGTAGCAGCAGTGTAAATGGACAAAAATACCTCCCCACATCCTCCGGTAAACAGCCATAGAATTGAGTGTTCCGAAATCCGATGAAAACGGGACGCGAATGCTCAAAGGCAACGGTCTGAGAACAAGATGGATGGATGGATGGATGGATGGATGGATAGACCTATGAATGAAGGAATAAAAGCGGATGTTGTAAGGCGGCGGTGTCTGTGTGTGTTGCAGTGGCCAATCCTCCCGAGCGGGCCAAAGAGGACAGCAGCGTCGGAGCCAGGAATGGCCAAAATTTTCCGTGAGTGTCTTTTACCCTCTCTCTCTCTCTCTCTATCTCTCTCTCTCTCTCTTCTCTCTCTCTCTCTCTCTCTCTCTCTCTGTGTGTGTGTGTGTGTGTGTGTGTGTGGTGTACGTGTGTATGTGTGTGGCATGTGTGTGTGTGTGTGTGTGTGTGTGTGTGTGTGTGTGTGTGTGTGCATACGTGTGTACGTGTGTGTGTGTCTGTGTGTACGTGTGTGAGTACGTGTGTGTGTGTGTGTGTGTGTGTGTGTGTGTGTGTGTGTGTGGTGTGTGTGTGTGGTGGGTGTGTGAATCGAAAAAAATATACTGACCATCCTCTCTCTCTGTCTCTCTCTCTCTCTCTCTGTCTCTCTCTCTCTCTTTGCTTTTGCACTCTCTCTCTCTCTCTCTCTCCATCCCCCTCTCTCTCTCTCTCTGCTTTTGCACTCTCTCTCTCTCCCCCCTCTCTCTCTCTCTCTCCCTCCCTCCCTCCCTCCCTCTCTCTCTCTCTGCTTTTGCACTGTCCGGGGTGTAATGGACGTTATTTGCTTTACGTTGATGTACTGGGAAGCCAGTGAAGTCCCCGGAGAACGGTTGTCACGTGCACTATCCTGCTGCTCTCCATCACTTTGCATGCTGGTCTGCCTGTATCTCCGGCAGGCACTGAATCACGGAAGGCAGCAAGAAATGCCACAATGACTCATCTTCTGTGCCCTTAACAAAACCATGGAATTTGAGAGAGAGAGAGAGAGAGAGAGAGAGAGAGGAGAGAGAGAGAGAGGAGAGAGAGAGAGAGAGAGAGAGAGAGAGATATGAAGAGCCTTCTGATTCAGCTTCAACTCAGCGCCCCTACTCAGCGTAGTATCGCACAATAGAATGCATATCCAAAACAATGACAATTATTCGATCTTTAATCGAAGTCATACGGCACACATGAAAAGAGTGTGATAATGACAAAATCAGTTGTAAATACGAAAAAAATCCTGTGGTCAAATTCACCTTGTTGTTATTCAATTGTCAGTATGCTTTCATATCAGGAGAGGCAGGCTCTTTTGAGCTTCATAGCTGTACATAGTCGGATTGAAAATGCACGAGATTCACAACGGTTAGCATGAAAGGCTTTGTACAGAAACAACGAAAGTTGTTTAGCAACTTCAGCAGAAGTGGAAGACAGAAGTAGGTTTATTTAAACAAAGATGGCTGTCTATAATATTTAGGCTTGATGTACTTTTCTCTGATGTTTCTGAGAGCTGGACAGCATAGAACAAAATGTATTTCTGTTTCCTGTGACTCTCTACATAAAGGACACATCAAATCCCAAACATTATGCGTTCGATATCTAAGATAATGACAAGCTAATTCTGATATGCCTATTCTAAATTTTGCTGTTACGTGCTTTAAATGTCTATCTATATCTATGTTCAAATAAGTTTTCAAGTTATGAGTAGATGAAAAAAAAAATCCTATAAAAAAATCAAACCTATCACTATTATGAATATGGTCAGACCATTTCTGCCATCTGCAGTCCACTAGTCGCTGGCGAAAAAGTTGTAAAAAGCTTTTTTATATTCTCGACTCCTTGGTTCAACCAGACGAATCCAAATCCATATCAAACAAACAGAGTCGCACTTTTGTCACCCAGTTACTTTTACCTTTAGTATCTAAGTCATACAACAAATTATACGCTTTACGGGGTATTCTGGTATCATCCATGTAAAGTAATTTCAGCCAGTATCGGATACATTTAACGGCAGAGACAATATAAATAGGAAATCGATCAGTTTCGCCATAAATAAGATCATTTGGAGTACGTCTATCAACTCCTAGAAACTTCTTCAATGCGAATACATGGACCGATTCACAGAAAGTAGCCGCTTTATCTAATCCCCATAACTCAGCGCGCCATATTGTACGATTGGCTGAACCTGGGTATCAAAAAGTTTGATAAATAATGTAAAAGATGAATTATTAAGAACATGTAACTTTTTCATGATACAAATCAAAACATTTTTAGCCTTACTTGACAGGTCTTTGCATGCACCAACAAAACTCAAACGAGTTGAGAATAAAATACCCAAATATCTATAGGCATTGACGACTGGCATAAGATTACCGTCATACAACCATCTTTCTCGAGCACTTAAATATCCACCTTTACGGAATACTATAATATTGCTTTTATCCATATTCACTGTTAACTGCAGATATCTAGCAGCACGGTGTAAAACTATTAAGTTGTTTTGTAAACCTATAACAGTTTCTGACATCAAAATAACATCATCAGCCAACAAAGAAAATAAACAATTCAAAAGCATCAAGCGAAAGTTGAAGCACCATGTTTACCATTATTAATTACTTCAATTGCTAACTCGTTAATAAACAAAGAAAACAAAATGGGACTGCATGCATCGCCCTGTTTTACTCCTTTTGAACAGTTGATATAATCTGTAAGTTTCAATCCACAGCGGACCCTGGTTTTTACTCTATCATACATACTTCTGATGCACTTATACAGTTTACCTCTAATTCCATTTTATGCAAGACTGGCCACAGAAGATTTCTATTTATCGAATCAAAAGCTTTTTCGAAGTCTATGAAAGCTACATATAATTTTCTATTATAAGAAAACTGCTTTTGTACAAGTGCAAGCAATGTAAACATATGATCAATAGTCGAATAACCTTTTTTGAAGCCTGCTTGATGATCACCTGTAATGTTATTTTCTTCTATCCATTCCTGCAGTCTATGATTAATAATCATTCCAAAACAATTACTACTGATATCACAGAGGGAAATCCCTCTGTAATTGCTGGGATTGTTAACATCGCCCTTCTTATAAAATGGCAGAATAACTGATTCAGTCCAGTTATCCGGAAACGTACCACTATCAAATAATATATTAAACAATTTCATAAAGAAGTGTACTACCTGGTTAGAAGAATGTTTGAATAATTCACCAATAATGCCGTCAGGGCCAGCTGCCTTACGATTACGATTTTCAGTTTTCCTAGTGCTAATAGTACTTCCTCTTGTGTGATTGGTCGGTTCATATACTCATCACTGCTTACATCAAAACACTTCTTCGATTGGTGTGTTATCAACATTTGAATCTAATAAGGTTTGGAAATGCTGCTGAAACCATACATCAAGGGTAATACTGTTTCTGGGCTGTCTTCTTTTGACCGAAACTCTGCGGATAGTACTCCAAAATTCCTTTTGGCATTTTATAGATGAAACGAGTTTATCTAATAAAGACTTATTGAACACTTTCTCTTTCCTCTGTAACAAGTGCTTATACTCCCGTCTAGCAATTGTATAGCGTCCCTATCTTCTATTATTTTAAAGTGCGACGACTAATTCGTATAATTTCCTTACATTTCTTTTACTAGTATCACATTCTTTATCATACCAATCAGTCGACATTTTACTGCTATCCAAAGATATACATCTTTTCATACAAACAGCACTTTCTTTTATGCAAGCATTAAACATGTTCAGCGCTCGATTTACATCCACATCTAATAAATGTATTGCACTATCTAGCTTTGCTTGAGTTTCTACACTACATAACATATCGTGAAACAAACTAGCATTTTCATCATTCCATACAATTTTTTCTATGACATATTTCTGTTCAGGGTTGCTGGCATGCACAATACTTTCTTTAGGAAAAAACAACATGAAGTGACACAGGTAAATGATCAGAGTCAATACGTTCTAAGACACTTAGCCTGCATGAATCAAACAAACGAGCAAATAGTTCATTAGAGAATATGAAATAATCGTCAACACTGCATCCAGAGTCAGAAATGTATGTGTAGCAACCTTCATGGTCGCCTTTACACACTCCATTAAGAATACACAGATCAAAAGCAGTGCATACATTCAGTAACATCTTTCCATAGTTGTTTAAAATGCAGTCTTGAGAGTGCCGGTCAATACTAAGAGGATGGCTGTCATACTGTTTATCAGAATCATTATTTCCAGAAATATCCTGTGAATATTAGAGGTTCTACTATTTAAATCACCATTCAAAATAACATAAACATCTCTTGAAAGTAACAAATGAAAGAGACATTCTTCAAGCAAATTAATACCACTATCAATATCAAAATGGGTATAAAACGGAGAACCTTCAGGTGGTAGGTAAGAGCAAAAATATAGAACATCTTTATCTAGGCCAAATAGTTTTTTATCAATCAAAAAGACACAGAAATTATCATGATCAACGTCAATAGTCTTAACAAAGGAGGAAAACTCCTTTCTTATCAAGCAAATTACCCCTCCCGACCTTCTCCCTTGTTTTGAAAGTTTAATGGCGGGTTTACAAAATACATTATAGCCAACAAAGGAACCCAGCAAAACACTCTTCCATAAATGTTCGATCAAACACACAAAATCAAATTCATAAATGAAGGACAGAAAATCATGGTCAGTAAGTTTAGAAAATAAGCCATTCACATTCCATAAAAAAAAGGAGAACGGTTTTTATTTACATCTGTACATTCCGCGTCCTTTACTTCACTGCACGTGTTTTCAGCACATTGCACAAGCTCACCGCCCTGCCCACAAAACACCGCTCACCACTGCCACTGCCACCAGTGACAGGCGTTTCTACCGGTGTATGTTTTCTATGGTTCCCCTCACTTGTCACACCTGTGTTGAGAATATTTTCCTCACGTGGCCGGCCACCCCCCTATCTGGACTCTTTTAAATTTCCTTGATCATCTAGGAAATATTTTCTACCGTCCACAAGCAGGTGATCAAAAATCATCGTTGCTCTTTTTTCCTTCGGATCTTGCTCTCTTCAGGTGAGGGGAAAGGCCACGTCTAATTTCGCGTACACGAGTGGAAAAGAAATCCTCTCCTATAAAAACGTCGCGCTTCCTTTTAATTTCCTCTTTTCTTTCAGGATACGCAATTTGTCCTTGTAAGAGGAGCAACGAACAATGATAGGGGAGTCTGATTTTTTATTTAACCTGTGAGCTCTATCAAACGCGATGTCCCGCGTCAGTTCAAGTTTATCCGAAATGAGAGGTCATGAATTTTACCTTCACTCTGTTCAGCAGATTCATTCTGACCTCTGGGAATACCGTAAAAGATCAAATTGTTACGTTTAGATCTTCCTTCCAAATCGTCAGTTTTTAATTCTAATTGTTCCATTCTTGTCACGAGGTCAGAGTTCTGTTTTACCAGGTCCGAGAATTTCTTTTTCTAAAGTCTCTCCTCCACCTCTTCCCTCAGATCCTTTACACCACTTTGTAGCGCTGCGAACTGGTCATTTAGAAAACTGATGCTCCTCTCCATGTCCGAAAATTTATCGTTCATTTCTTTAAAATCACAGTTCATTGTCCTCAACATACCCATGATGTCGGCATTGGTGGGTTGCTGAGGAGATGAGGATGTCGTCCGTCTGCTGTCTGCCGGCGAAGCTCCAGTCCTGTCCACGCTGACCCTGCGTCCTGAGGTGCCGAGCGGGGCTGCTTCAAGCTGTCCGACCTGGGTCCTGGGTTCTGCTCCACGTCTCCACAGCGTAAAAGAAGTCCGCCCCAGAAAATCAACGTGAGGAGCAGGCCTAGGGCCACACCGTCTGTCCTCGTTCGCGGGTGTCAACATGGCGATCCGCATGGCCGTCATCTTCATCGCTCGTTTTGCCATGAAAGCCATGAAGATGTGGACGACGAAAGTGCCACACTTCGCTCTGAAGACAAGCGGTGCCCGCTGGCATGGTGCTTAACGGGGGGTACTGGCAAGGATAGAGGACTGCACAGTGCAAATATCCGTCAAGCAGTTCACGAGGACGATAGCTGTATGAGGAAGGAAACGATTAGGGACGAGTGTGGACGATAGCTGTATGAGGAAGGAACTGATTAGGGACGAGTGTGGACGATAGCTGTATGAGGAAGGAACTGATTAGGGACGAGTGTGGACGATAGCTGTATGAGGAAGGA
>JADBJO010002012.1:331358-333858 GCA_016801955.1 Conus betulinus | reverse complement strand
TATCACCCTCGGCTAGAAAGCGAGAGAATCACAGGACCTTAGTTCCAGTCTAAACAGTGGCATAATCCCTCCACCTCTGAAATCACTCCTGGGCGGGCGAGACAGGGAACGTGCTAGAACTCACCTCCTGGGGAGTAAATGCAGATCGACCCCCTTCTTGTTCCCAACCTCCCCCCTCCTTCAACATTGGTAAAGTGTTCCAGAACGTGTCAAATAAAGCGGCCACTGCTGGCCCTAACCTCAAGCTCCATCAGCTGCTGAAATTGTTTGATCTGTACACGGCTCTGAAATGTGATCATTACCGCACCGGGTTCCCGGTCATATCGACATTAGAGGCGATGAAGTGGTTGATCAACTTACAAAGAATCCCACAAATAAAAACGTTAAGCGGATTCTCTATACCTCACACCGATCTGAAACCTAAAGTTCAGGCTTATGTCAAAGACCTCTAAAAAACTGAGCTCGTAGATGGGTAACAAACTGTTCCAAATCCAATTGCCGGTGGCCCTGGTGGCAGACCTTTACCGGATTTGTGCCTCTGGTGTAGATGGGTAACAAACGTAAAGAAGAAACAGTCCGTGTGCCATTTGGCCGTAAAGACAAACAGGCCATTTGGACACAGGCCACTCCGTTTACATCCATTCGTACGTCTTTAAAGGTGAAGAGAAAGAAACTCCTTGATGCATAAAACATGTTCTGAGAGAGTGCTTCGACTTCCATGATGTCAGACTTAAACGCTTCATAGTAGATTCCATGAACAAAATCTTGTTCAGAGATGCCTCACGTTATGTGATTTTTTTTGCGCCCTCTAAGAGATACACGTTTTTCCGTCGGATCTACGCATTTACGGAAGAACAATTCTTACGAAATTCCAGCATGTTTGTTGAAAATCTGTTTTATGAATGAGGTGTGTGTGTGTGTGTGTGTGTGTGTGTGTGTGTGTGTGTGTGTGCGTGCGTGCGTGCGTGCGTGCGTGCGTGCGTGCGTGCGCGCGCGCGCGCGTGTGTGTGTGTGTGTGTGTGTGAAAATCTGTTTTGAGAGTTGATTTCAAGGAGGTGACAGCCCTGATATAGCTCCTTGTTGTCAACTGGGATGAAACAAAATGAATTGAAATGAACTGTCGAATACAGCAGATTGCATCTGAATTTGAGGGGTTGGGGCTTGGGGAATGATTTTGAACCCGAGTTACAGTTATTTCTCACCCTGTTTCAAAACCGCTTCCCTGGTCCAAAACCATTCTCCGTACCAAAACTACTTCCCTGTTCCAAAACCACTTCCCGGTTCCAAAACCACTTCCCTGTTCCAAAACCACTTCCCGGTTCCAAAACCACTTCCCGGTTCCAAAATCACCCGGTTCCAAAAAAAACACTTCCCGGTTCCAAAAACACTTCCCGGTACCAAAACCACTTCCCTGTTCCAAAACCACTTCCCTGTTCCAAAAACCACTTCCCGGTTCCAAAATCACTTCCCGGTTCCAAAATCACTTCCCTGTTCCAAAGCCACTTCCCTGTTCCAAAATCACTTCCCTTTCCAAAATCCACTTCCCTGTTCCAAAGCCACTTCCCTGTTCCAAAGCCACTTCCCTGTTCCAAAGTCTCTTCCCTGTTCCAAAATCACTTCTTCCCTTTTCCAAGATCACTCCTTGTGAGTTGAAGCTTGGTGTGGAAACATCCCACCTGGAAAATAAAAGCACATGTGCCTATCCACCTCCGTGTCACATCGGGCGAGCGAGTTTGAACACGATCCCATGGGGTGTGTCTAGACCATGCTCCAAACCACTCACTGTCATATGGTTCTGAAACATGCTGGCTGGGGAGTAGTTCCGGCCCAGATCCAGAATCGCTCAACCCTCAAATTCAGGTACAATGTTCTTTATTTGAAACATTTGGTCCCGTAGGGCACATTGGGAATTTTTGAAGAAGGGAAGTGGATTTGGCACAAGAGAGTCGGTCAGTCTGATTTGACCCCCTCGGGAGGGGGGCGGTGAGTTCAGGCGTGCGCTCTTTCTCACCTGCCACGGAATTATTTCGAGACGTGGACGGATTACAGAATGTTACCCCGGGAATTGTTTTTTTTCATCTCTCCTGTTCTTTTTAAAAAGCCTGCTACATGGGAAGTGATGGTCTGAGTTCCAGACTTTTGCCTGACATGATCCATCGAGGTCTTGTGTATGCACACAGCGGCATGGCCTTCGCGCACGTTAACGAACTTCCGACAACAAGGAGGTGGTCCCTGCCGAGATTCTGTTGAAAGAAGTATTTGTGGACAATCGAAAGCAAACAAAACATATTCAGAAAAAAAAATGGTATATAATCTGGTACCGCTGTACTTTGGGCATAGCATTGTTCTCAAGAGTAGGTAGAGGAAAGGGGGGGGGGGGGGTGGGGGGTGTTGCAGTTGGGGAGGGGGGAGGGAGGGGTTAAGAGGGGGGTGGAGTGGAAAGGGGACTTTGGGGAGCTGATCGACACTCAGCGCGAGAAACCTGCAGTGACGATGGAAG
>JADBJO010002012.1:318858-328858 GCA_016801955.1 Conus betulinus | reverse complement strand
ATGCAGACACGATGTGTAGTAAAGACAAAGACAAATATGTCCCAGACAAAACAAAAGAAATATTCAAAATGAGAGAATCGTTTCTGGGAAGACAGTGTAGTAAAGGTTAACAGAGACATGTTCTAGAAACAAACAAAATCTGTAAAGGTAGATCTTGAGTAGGAAGTAAATAACGTAAAAACAAAGAGAAAAAGGATCCAGTCTGTAAGTGGGGGTACCAGTTGGAAGGTAAATTTAGTCAAGGCAAAGAGAGAGAGAGAGAGAGAGAGAGAGAGAGAGAGAGAGAGAGAGAGAGAGAGAGAGAGAGAGAGAGAGAGAAAAGAAACGTTCTGAAAGAAGAATGGCTTTAAAAGGAAGAAGCCGAAAAAAAAGAAGAAAAAAAAATTACTAAAGAAAGAAAAGGCCTACTAGAAAAGAGAGAGTCTTGGTTGAAAGGTAAATTATAGAGAGACAGTAATGTTTCTGAAAACTACATGTATAAGGAGAAGCATTTTACTGAAAATGAAGCTAGTGTAGAAGGAGACTGAAATAGTCTCCAGTAGCCGTGGTACAGTGGTTACCGTCAGGGTTCGGGTTCGAATCCAAGTATTTGTGAACTTTCTTTCCGCCTCCTGGCGGCTCTTACCCAGGATGGAGAATGCAGTGGACTGAAATGGAAAGTCTGGAATCACAAGTTTCTTCCATCCACTTAGCATTTAGATGCCTTTTCTGAGAGCGCAGCTCACATTTCCTGACCAGCACTGCAGGTCTCTGTGTCTCTGGGGCCTGATTGATGCCGGGATAGGGTAAGACATGATGGATACAGAGTGCAGCCTTGTTAAGTAGTCTCAGACCAGAATGAGACACCATAGTATCTTTTTTCCATTATCCTCATCCTCATTGACCATCATGAAAATGTCTTCAATTCTGTGGCTCTTCATGCCTCGCACTTGCGGTGACTTCAGTGCCTATTTCCTTTCCACTCTCATACACGTTTTAAGTCCATGTCCAAATCGCCGGTGTCTGGAAATTCATGGAGACTGTCGTCGGACATCTGGTGGCGACTTCCCGGGGGGGAGGGGGATGAGGGGGGTGGGGGGGGGGATGGAGTCACTTACCGTGGCCTCCGCTGACAAAGCACTTTTCTGATTTCTGTAGAAGGCTTGCTAGGTGATGTTCGTCTGTAGAGGGCTTCTAGGTGATGTTCGAGAATAGCGCTATATAGTATTCATTATTATTATTATTATTATTATTATTATTATTATTATTATCCTGCGCATGTAGGAACAGAACAGGCAACACGGAAGTCGGCTTGCAGTAATGCCTTTTCGTACGCTGCTCGAGTGGTGGTCTTAGTTTTAGTGTCCTCATCATTCCGTACTCGTGTGAGTGTGTGTGTCAAAAGTCTACAGGACCGCCATGTTTGTGTACAACTTCGCTAGATGGACGTGGTGGCATCCCTCTGAAATGAGCGGGGGAAATGCCACGAATAGGGGCCAGACATTGAGACAAAAACAAACAAAAACGTTAGCGATTCGGTGTTTTAAGCAACCCGTTTGGAGTTGCGGGCGTGTATTCATTCCATGATGGATGTAACAAACTTGCTGAATCAGTCTGGATCCGCTATTTGGTTGGGATGTGCACTACAGATCCGCAACAAAATTTTACTCGAGCGCCACAGTTCATCATCTGTGGACCAAGTTTGGTTGAAATGGATATGTAACTTGCGCGTTCCTTTGCTGGCCTGCAAAACACACACACACAGTAGTGAAAACGTTCTTCTGCTGGCCTGCAAAACACACACACACACACACACACACACACACACACACACACACACACACACACACACACACACACACACACACACACACACACACACACACAGTGGTGAAAACCTAACTGCGGTTGCGGAAGTAAGGAACTCATAATATTATAAGGACATAAATAGATTTGGATAAATGTTTTACCAGGTATTTAACCTACAACTTCATCCAGTTGACCGGTCAGACCTTGGGTGCCTACATGTCTGTAGGATGAATCAATCATTCAGTGAATCAATCATTCAATCAATCAATCATTTAGTAACTATCTAACCCACGACTTGACCCAAGTCGCTGGTCAGGCCTTTGGTACATACGTATCTGTTGGACGAGTCAATCAATACATCAACCAATCAGTCAATCAACGAATCAATCAAGCAACCAATCAATCAACCAATCAATCAATCAATGAATGAATGAATCAATCAATCAGTCAGTCAGTAAGTCAGTCAGGCAATCAGTCAGTGACTCCAGGACTACGCGCTGGCTTTAGACAAACAAAATAGTCCGCAAGCACTACTGGAGCTAACACCAACTCCGTTCTGACGAATGTCCATGCACAAGTTCAGTTCTCTTCCTATGTTTGTGACACCTCTCTCTCTCTCTCTCTCTCTCTCTCTCTCTCTCTCTCTCTCTCTCTCTCTCTCTCTCTCTCTCTCTCTCTCTCTCTCTCTCTCTCTCTCTCTCTCTCTCTCTCTCTCTCTCTCTCTCTCTCTCTCTCTCAAGTAATCATAGATCACGTATAAAATGGACATAAACTAAGCGGCAAGTTTCGTGTTAAAAAACAGACCCCCACTTTCACCAATGGTAGCAATGCTGATGGCGCACACGTAGTATACAGATTTAATTTTCAAGATGAGGTCCCTACATACCCACCTACACTCGGCAAGTTTCGTGTTAAAAACCAGACCCCCAATCTCACCAATGGTAGCAATGCAGACAGTAACAACAGCTCCATCACCAGCTGAATTAATGAAAACCTTACGATCGTAGCAAGAAACTGTAGAGAGAGCTCCACAGCAGGAGGGTCTTCAGAGAACAGAATCCAGACAAGTGTTTCGGCCCTGAACTCCTCAACCTCAAAGGGGGCAGGGCCTCATCCTATGTCATGACTCCTGCGATTAGACGTTCACGACTTTCAATAATTAAAACCTTAACAGGGGGAAAATTGTTACCATGGAAATTTCTTTTAAAAATCATCACTTTTTTTCCGGTAAAAGAAAAATTACAGTACCGCCGATCGAAAGAGACAAACAAGTTAAAGACCACTTTGGTCTTTTTTCAGGCAGGACAAACACTATTGAAGACAATGAAAATGAAGGACGAACGATGGTTTAGTTCCACAAACTGGGGGCAAAATAGATGTGGGATCCACCCAGTCTGAGGACGTGAGTGATCGGTTGTTCTTCCTTATCATTGTCATCAATGTTGTGTGTCTTGCTTGGAAAAGTCCAGAGAGGTCAAAACGCGTCGCGTTTTGTGTACTACGGTACAGTCATGTTTCTTTTAGATTTGTTCAAGTTTCCTCTTGCAGCCACCTCACTTTGAAACCGACGTTTTATTGTTGTTGTTGTTGCATAAGTTCGATGCTTCAACCGTTGTTGCAGCTCTGCACAGTCTGATGTCCATCGTTTCGCCCGACAGGTAAAGTGTGCGATCACCTCTGTTCCTGGTTACATCGTCTGCCGTATGATCCATTCGGCGAAACGGCCTTTATAATCATACAAGGTGTACCAAATGTTACAATAATGGTAGTTGTATTACCCTTACCGTACTGATAATTACAGGAACAACGTCCATTTTTTGCGCCCCGCTTTAAGATGATAAGTGGTTGCTCGTTCTTCGTGCAGATTGTCCTGAATCTTGTTGATCTTGCCCGAAGAAGACCAAAGAGGTCGAAACGCGTCGCGTTTTTGTCTTGTAAATGATTGTGTGTCTCTTTTGTCAGGCGGAATTTGGATAACTTTTCTTTTTATTAAAATTTGTTTTAATTTCCGACCACAGACACCTCACTTTGAAACTTACAGGAACAAGTTATTATGGTTACTGCTGCTGCTGCTGCTGCTGCTGCTACTACTACTACTACTACTACTACTACTACTACTACTACTGCTGCTGCTGCTAGTGTCGTTAGTAGTATCTCCGGCCAAAAAAGTTCGATTAAAGTCGACAGAGCGACACATATAATGCAAAAAAAAAAAAAAAAAAAAAAAAAAGTGACAGCTTTGAAAAAGTCGATTAACAAAACTCACATCAAAGCAAAAACAAGTTGTGAAAAACAAAAGTCTTGTTTGATTGAAAAAAAAGGGTAGCGGTTAAAAAAAAAACAAACAACTTCTTGTGTCAGAAGTAGGAACAAGCGGTAAGCAGCATGGGGAACTAGGGGGCAAGCAATGGCTGCCAATGGCCGTGCGGAGTTCGGATCGATCGACGGTACCGTTCTATGGATCACCGACATCGAATCTCAGGGGCTGGCATTCAATTCTTCCCTCCCCCAATGGTATTGCTGCTGTGGTCCTCCAGACATACTGCTGCCTGGTACCTTTGTCTGTCTGCCTGTGTCTTGTCTGTTTGCCTGTCTGTCTGTCTGTATCTCTCCCTCTGTTCTCTTTTTCTCTCATTCTCTCTCTCTCTCTCTCTCTCTCTCTCTCTCTCTCTCTCTCTCTCTCTCTCTCTCTCTCTCTCTCTCTCCCTTCCTCATTTTTTTTAGTCTTTAATATCTCTGGTGGCTTACCATGGAATCAAACTGATGCCTGTCTTATTTCTGACACCTGTTTGTAAAGATGGGGTTTGTGTGTTGTGTTACAAGATGTTACTCATGTGTGTGCTATGCAAGTTTTATTTTCCATGATGTTCATATCTGTGTGTCTGTCTTTTTTCATTTTCCTTCTTCTGTTTTTTTTTTTCGTTCCTCCTCTCTCTCTCTCTCTCTCTCTCTCTCTCTCTCTCTCTCTCTCTCTCTCTCTCTCTCTCTCTCTCTCTCTCTCTCTCTCTCTCTCTCTCTCAAGATCTCTCTCTCTCTCTCTCTCAAGATTGTATCTATCTTAAGAACGATTCATTGTTTTGCAATGCCTGCTTTGATAATAAGGCTCTTTTTCCATCTACTCTCTCTCTCTCTCTCTCTCTCCCGCTCTCTCTCTCCCCCTCTCTCTCTCTCTCTCTCTCTCTCTCTCTCTCTCCTCTCTCTCTCTCTCTCAAATTGTATTGATTTTAAAGGATTTATTTTTTGCAATGCATGTTTTGAAAATTACATTCTACCCTTTACTCTGCATGTGTGTGTGTGTGTGTGTGCGCGCGCGCGCGAGCGCGCGCGCGCGCGCGTTGTGTGTGTGTGTGTGTGTGTGTGTATGTGTGTGTGTGTGTGTGTGTGTGTGTTGTGTGTGAGAGAGAGAGAGAGAGAGAGAGAGACAGACAGACAGACAGACAGACAGACAGACAGACAGACAGACAGAGATTTTACGCAGATGTTCCGGTTGATCTTGACCAGGGGTCGCTGCATTTAAAACATGTTGATCTCTCTCTCCCCCCTCCCCCCCTCTCTCTCTCTCTCTGTCTCTCTCTTCTATGTCTCTGTTTTTATCTGTCTCTGTCTCTGTCTGTCTCTTTGTCTCTGTTCTCTCTCTCTCCTCTGTCTCTCTCTCTGTCTGTCTCTCTCTCTCTGTCTCTCTCCCCTCTCCTCTCTCTCTCTCTCTCCTCTCTCATCTCTGTCTCTCTCCTCTCTCTCCTCTCTCTCTCTCTCTCTCCTCTCTCTCAGGTAGTCTCTGAATATCTGTCTTCTCTCTGGCTCTATCTCTCTGTGTGTGAGCGTTTGTCTCTATCTCTCTCTTTCTATCTATCTCTCACCCGCTCCCTCCCTCCTTTCCGCCCTCTCTCCTTCCCCGCTCTTCTCTCCTCCTCCTCCCCCCACCTCCTTTCTGTCTATTCTTTGTCAGAGTTGTCCTTTCCATCGGAGAATCCGTCCCCAACTTGTTCCAGTCCCCAACATGTATACATTCACCACCTCCGGCAGGCAGCCTCGCCTCCCATTACAGCCAAGGAAACGGTCAAAAGCGAGGAACGGACAAGAGGCTGGAGAGGGGTTGAGGGTTTGGGGGGGGGGGAGTTTGAGAGGGAGCCCTGGTAGTGGTGGGGATGATGTACTGTGGGGGGTGGGGGGGGGGGGGGGGAAGAGTACGAGCAAATCAGTGAAAATCGGTCAGCAGTCTGTAGGGTCGGCCCGTGTATTATTATGGATGTACCCCGAGTGCTTCTCCTCTTCTCTCCTCCAGTGATTCCGTTCCCAGCGCCAACGATCGATACCCCTTCGTTTATTTATTCCTTCTCTCTCTCTCTCTCTCTCTCCTCTCCTCTCTCCTCTTCTCTCTCTCTCTCTCTCTCTCTCTCTCTCTCTCTCTCTCTCTCTCTCTCTCTCTCTCTCTCCTGTCTGTCTGTCTGTCTGTCTGTCTGTCTGTCTGTCTCTCTCTCTCTCTCTCTCTCTCTCTCTCTCTCTCTCTCTCTCTCTCTCTCTCTCGCGGTGGCTCCGCCTCTATCCTCGACCTACGACTAGGATAAATAATTGATGGGTTTCTTTTGATTGACGGAGTGGTGGAGTAACTTGACTGATTGACTGACTGACTGATCGAGTGGTTGAGTGATTTGTTAGGCAGGCAATGTAAGATAAAAAAAAAAAAAAATAAAACCTTTGTTCTGAAGATTGGTAGAGGTACGTTTTCATTCTTTTTCCTTTTTTCGTTTTTTTTTTTTTTTTTTTAAACTTTTAGCCCTTGCTTTGTTTAAAGGAGTCAGTATGCAAAAGTAGTATAATAATGATAATAACTACAACAACAGCAGCAGCAGCGATAACAACAATGATGATGGTAATGAATATTATTGGTGTTATTATTGTTACAATGATGATGGTGACGATGACGATGATGATGATGAGAGAAAGAGAGAGAGAGAGAGAGAGAGAGAGAGAGAGAGAGAGAGAGAGAGAGAGAGAGAGAGAGAGAGAGAGATCTTTTCATTTGGATAATACATATGAAATGTTTGTGATTACTGTTAATTAATGAAATGGGCTGTAGACTACTTGATGAATGAATTGACTGACTGGTTAATGGATTGATTGGCTAATGAAATACTGATTGATTAACTGCTGACTCACTGACGGTGGTGCAGGACTGCTCCTAGCTAGTGGGCTGGTCAGTTGATGACAATGCACCTCCAGATCTCATTGGAACCTCCAGGTGTTTGTTTTTCATTCCTTTTCCTGATTGATTGGGTAACTGATCGCTTGTGGGATTGATTGATTGATTGATTGATTGATTCACAGACTCACTGACTGACCAGTTAATTGGTTGATTTATTGTAAGTTTGATTGGTGGTTGGACTCATTGATTTGATGGACGGACTTGTGTGCTCTGTGTTGTCATTTCTGCTGTTTGTTCTGTGTGCTCTGTGCTGTCATTTCTGCTGTTTGTTCTGTGTGCTCTGTGCTGTCATTTCTGCTGTTTGTTCTGTGTGCTCTGTGTGTTGTCATTTCTGCTGTTTGTTCTGTGTGCTCTGTGTTGTCATTTCTGCTGTTTGTTTCTGTGTGCTCTGTGCTGTCATTTCTGCTGTTTGTTCTGTGTGCTGTGTGCTGTCATTTCTGCTGTTTGTTCTGTGTGCTCTGTGCTGTCTGTCTGCTGTCTGCTGTTTGTTCTGTGTGCTCTGTGCTTGTTGTCATTTCTGCTGTTTGTTCTGTGTGCTCTGTGTGTGTCATTTCTGCTGTTTGTTCTGTGTGCTCTGTGCTGTCATTTCTGCTGTTTGTTCTGTGTGCTGTCATTTCTGCTGTTGTTTTGTGTGCTCTGTGTGTCCTTTCTGCTGTTTGTTCTGTGTGCTCTGTGCTGTCATTTCTGCTGTTTGTTCTGTGTGCTCTGTGTTGTCATTTCTGTGTTAGTTCTGTGTGCTCTGTGCTCTCAATTCTGCTGTTTGTTCTGTGTGCTCTGTGTTGTCATTTCTGTGTTTGTTCTGTGTGCTCTGTGTTGTCTTTTGCCTAGGTTGCGAACGATAGCCAGACGGCTGGAGAAGGAAGACATCAACAAGGAAGACCTGAGACGCAACCTGGAATATGCAGCCTCCGTGTTGGAAACTGTCTACATAGACGAAGCCCGGTAAGTGACCACCTAACCCCCCCCCCCCCTTTTCCCTCCCCTCACATTCCACCGCGTCTACCACATCCACTCACACCCACCAGTCACCTTACCTTCCCACCCCACCCCATCCCACCCCCCCTTTCTTTTTTTGTCCTGACAGGCTAATCTTCGTAGTGGTTGTCTGCCTTCTCATCTCCTGTCAGCAGGTACCCAACATTGACCATCTCCATCCATGAACAGCCCGGTTACGTCCACAGCTCCATGTGTAGTTCATTTCTGATGATGATGATGTTCTTCAGTTGATGTCTTTACAGGGGGTTGAGTCTGCATCTTCGGTGACCGAGGATGCATGCTGTGGTTGATGCCTTTTTGGAATGGGGGGGTTTGGGGGGGAGGGGGTGTGTGGACGTTTAAAAGATGTTTGTGGGACGCCCAGTACATGCCGACATGTTGTGGACTGAAACATGTTGATTTAGTCCTTTAATTCCAGGGTAGGACAGGCGGGAATGGCGCTGTTCGTATGTATCTTCATTTATCGAGAGAAGGCGCTTTTGTTTTAGCGAAATCGGTTTGCAGCACCTTTTTTTTTTTTTTTTTTTTTTCTTTTTTTTTTTTTGGGAAAATAGCCTTGTTTAAGCGAAAGAAGCGTGGACTTTTTAGCCACGATATTCGTAGCTTTTTTAAAAACGGAAACGAAGCCCTCCTCTTTTCCCAAACTTTTCTCCTTCCCCCTTCCCCCCCCCCCCCTAGTCAGCTCGCTAAAGATCTGGGCAAATAAAAGTACAGCTGAACATTCGTATCTTCGACATCTACGTACGGAAATAAACCCTTCCTTATTTCTCTCAAGCTTTTTTTGTATTTATCAGTCACAAGGTATTCAACTGTTGTTAAATTTTAAAAGTACAGTTTTGTGTATGCATTGCTACGGCTAAAAGAAAATTTTTACAAAACTGTTACTTTATTTTCTGTACTATAAGGTCAGCGTGATCATGGCTGAAAATGCTACAACCCATTTTAAAATCTTCGCTGAAAAAGGTCATTGCCCACATCAGGTGTTGAGAGAGGGAGAGAAGTGTGGTGTGGGAGGGAGAGTGTGAGAGAGAGAGAGAGAGAGAGAGAGAGAGAGAGAGAGAGAGAGAGAGAGGGGGGGGGGGATGGGGCCATTAAGCGATCTACAGTAGGTGGCTAGCTGCACTCCCTTGGACATTTCCTGTTTTGTATTCTACAGTCAGGTATCTTTTTGGAAGGCAAATGTGTTAAATTCGTCTGCCTTTTTTTTCCCAAAAAGAGTTTTATATCCAACGGATAATTCGAGAGAAAATTAACAGATTGTAGTCTTTATTTATTGAGTTGCTTCACTCTCAGATCTTGTGAAGTTGACGTGGCAGATTGGTGGCCTTCTCAGGCCTCCGATTCAGAGTTGCTTCCCTTCATTCAGAAAATGTCCTAAGAAAAACTATTTTCGTCAAACTGATAAAAAAAAAGAAGCTACATGATATTACCTGCTTTACAAGCATCACAACAAGTGCGAACTAGTCATGAACACAAAACACCGGATTTTGATGTGCTGAAAGAAATGGTCATCCTCTTTGTCCATCCTCTTTGGTCCACAGACTTCTTGTTCTTTCGGCGACCAATCGTGGATGCTGTGGTGGTCTTCCTCCTTTAGAGACCTACAGTGGGGGTGGTGTAACTGCTGCACGCCACAGCTGTCATTCGGGCTTTGCCTTGGTCCCCTTCGCAGACCTACTAGAGATACCATGGACAGGAGTGTCTCTCCAGTGTTTAGCGAAAAAAGGGCACTGTACTGCCACGCATAGCGCTGCAGCAGCCCACGGAAGGACCAGAGGGCCGTAGTCTCCATAGACCACAGCAGGTCTTTTGATATGCCTCTCTTTTTTGACGGTCAGCCAGTGCTGAAATGTGTACCTGCTGTGTTCAACCGTACAAGTTCCCGTTTGTCCTCCCCCAATGAAATATGACCTCTGTGCCGTAAAACTACGCTCTCTGTGAGATGAACTATGATCTGTGTGCAATGCACTGCGCTCTCTCTGCTGTGGTCTGTGATCTCTGGGCTACGACCCA
>JADBJO010002012.1:301358-308858 GCA_016801955.1 Conus betulinus | reverse complement strand
TGTGTTTTCTCGTGCTGACTTTGATCAAGGAGTATTGATTTGTGCATAATTTATTTGCGCATAATTTATGTGTGGGGTTTGTAACTTGCGTAGAAGACATGATTTATTATCTTCATTTTGGTCTTTTGTGAATATGCTGTTTCGTTTTGTTTTCTGCCCATCGTTCTTGAAATTTGGGTCCGTCACAAACCTTTTGACGTGGCAACGATTTTAATTATATTTTCTTGACACAAATCCCATTTTTAACAACCTTTATTCACAACATCGGTCACAGTTGCGATGCTCTTCAAGATTCACGGGGTAACAACCCCAATATTGTATTTTTCACACGGTTTATCTTAAGGAGTACTTTTTTGCACACGTAGAAAATATCCAATTACTATCGAATATATGTACCACGTTTAATGTACACATCCATTTGAGGTATTTGGTTACAAATTTACCACTTTTCGATCGCGGCGTATCAGCCCCGTCTCAATGAAAATGAAAATCGAATCATAATTTTCGCTCAGAAACTGTGTTTGTACTTGCCTTGTCAGTCAGGATTTTGATGTATAAACGGACCGGAGAAATGTCACCAAATGTCTGAAAGGAGCAGCCTGAATTGCGTCTAGAGCAAGAGTAAGGCGGACATGAACGGAATGACAAATGGCGGTGGTGGACATACAAATCTATGTTAAATGCAAACGAAGGAGTCGGTCTAACATTAAAATTTGTTTGTTAACGGTAGGCTTTTTAGATATTCAGACCTTTTCTTTTCTTTGTGGTCCATTTTCTTTGCTAACAAATGAACGTCCAATCGTGGCCATGATTTCATTGTTTTATGTATTAGGAATGTTGTATGACGCATGTATGAAACCCCCTTCAAATATGGGGCTGTGGCCTTAAACTGAATAAAACATTCGCATTCGCATTCTCTCTGTCTCTCTCTCTGTGTCTCTCTCTGTCTCTCTCTCTCTCTCTCTCTCTCTCTCTCTCTCTCTCACTCTGTCTCTCTCATGATAACTGCAATCCGGAGAGTATTGTTTTGTACATTTCTGATGCCTCTGTTGTATATAAACGTTTTAAAGAACAAAAACCTTATTCTATTCTGTAATAACAAAGCCTGACTTCGCACCTTGTTTTCTTTCGACTATCGTAATTTTTTTTTTTACTGCAGAAAAAGCATATTTTTCAGTGTGACAGTACAGTTGATGTGTCTCCACCCGTTCCCCTATCGTTTTCTTCCATTCTTGTCTTCTGTTTGTTCCAACCCTCCCTACTCTACCTATCTGTGCTCTTCCCAGCCTCCCACCCCACTTACCACACCCCAGCCCCCTCCTCCTTCCCTCCTCCTTTCTCCTTGTTTAATCATCTAGCTGTCCACTTCCTAATCCTTTATTTTGTTTCTCGCTCCATGTTTTCGTATCAGGGAGGACTCAGACGAGGTGGGGGGGGGGGGGGGGGGGTAGGGGGGCAAAGGGGAGGGAAGGGGGGTGGGGCTCTTTTACAGGAAACCCTACCAGTGCTAAGACGAAAAACTACGGCCCGGTAAGGTAGGGACTTCACCTTTCCTCCCTAGTAGCGGTAAGCGGTCACTGGGGAGAGAATGTACGGACAGATTGACGGATGGACGAACGGGGGGGCTTTAGGCGGACTGGTCATTGTCTGTTTGGCAACTTTTGTCCGCGGCTAGCCGTCAGCACGTGCTGCCTGATGAAGCGGAAACTACCTGTCTGATGACTGCTGCAAAGGGATTGAGGAGGAAGGACACTGGGAGGAGGGGATGGAGGAGAAGTTGGGGGGGAGGATGGAAAAAGATGGAGGAAAGTGGGCGAAAGAGGGGAGAGGATGGGGGCTGGGATTAGAACAGGTTGTGTGTGTAGTGTGTGTGTGTGTGTGTGTGTGTGTGTGTGTTTCAAGCCTGTTTTGTCTATCTGAGAGTTGCAAATCTTTACCAAGTGAGTTTTGTTTGTTCATACCCATGTGACCTCATCTGGAATGTCGATTCATCACATTTCTTCTGTTTGTCCTGTATTTTGTTCCACCTCCCTCCCTTTTCCGTCATAATCTTTTTACACACCCACGCAACGCACGCACACGAGCACACACACACACACACACACACCACACACACACACACACACACACACACACACACACACACATGCACGCATGGATACATGCACGCATGCATACATGCACACACACACACGCATGCACACACGCACGTACCTACACATACACACACACACACACACACACACCACACACACACACACACACACACACACACACACACACACACACACACACAACTACGTCTGCCTCCCCCAACATACACATATTTCCCCCGCCATTCTCCTCTTTCTCTCTCTCTCTCTCTCTCTCTCTCTTTCTCTCTCTCTCTCTCTCTCTCTCTCTCTCTCTCTCTCTCTCTCTCTCTCTCTTCTCTCTCTCTCTCTCTCTCTCTCTCTCTCTCTCTCTCTCTCTCTCTCTCTCTCTCTCTCTCTCGAGCACTTTTTCTCGCTTGCCCTCCACCCCCCATCTCTCTCTCTCTCCTTTGCTCCCTGTCATTCTCTCTGTCTCTCTATCTATGGCGTAATCTCTGTCTGTCTGTCTGTCTCTGATTCTGTCTGTCTGTCTGCCTCTCTCTCTCTCTCTCTCTCTCTCTCTTTCTTTGTCAAATATGTACAGTCATTTAATTCTCGTATGCCTATGACAGGCGTCACAATTACTGAAAATAACTTGACGTGTTAGGCAACATTTCTGGTTAAGTTAGTAACTCATATGCCCTCTGATAGTCAACTGTCAGTCACTTTGGATTTTGCTCCTATGACGTCTTTTAGTAAATCAATTGCCATTGCTGTCGCTGCTTCTGTACCTTCTCTTATCGCCACCATCATCAGGACTTCTAATGCTGCTGCTCTGCTGCTCTTAAGAAAGCGATGGCCACTGAGACTGTTTCTTTCTGAGTAATTTGCTTGGTAGAAAACGGAACTGCAAGAGGAGACCAGAACTGAAGCTTGATAAGCTGTGGTAATGTCGTTGTTTTTTTTAATAAAGTAACATTTAAGAACAGAAAACGCAATATAGGGAGAGAGTTATGTTGGACAGAATTCCCATAACTGCAAATGGTTCTTACACCACCACACACACAGTAGTTAATTCAAAAATGAAGAGTGGCAGTCTAGGCCTCAGGTCTGACAATGGTGGCAGGTGTCCACCACCCCTTTCTCTCTGTATCTGTCTCTTTCTGTCTGTCTCTCTCAGTCTCTGTCGGTCGGTCTGTCTGTCTGTGTCTCTTCCCTGCATACCCTTCCACATATATGTACCTGTGCATTGCATTTGCGTTAATTTGTTGCTTTTTTTCTACATATATTGTTGTCTAGTTATCTTGAACGATAACTTTAAACAGCTTGCAGTTGAGTCGAATTTCTGGCTTAATTAGCTACCCATATGCCTACTTCTAATTAACTGAACGCCATTTCGGATTCGGTTCTGTTTTACCTGTTTGTAAACCATCTGCTATCGTTGCCACTGCTTCCGTCCTTTCGCTTACCACCACCATCGCTACAACTATCATTGCAGCTGCTGCTGCTGCTGCTGTTATGATTGTGATGGCTAAATGCGACTGTTTTATTTCCAAGTAATTTGTGCTCCTTTGTGAACTGAAACACGTGAGGGGACAAAAAATTGTGACTTGATAAACTGTGGTGAGATTAAACAAAAGGAAAGAAAAAGACCATCAATTGAGACAGTTGTGTGGGACGGAGTTCCCATAGCTGTGTCCGGACAAATCAGATGCTAACAGTTCTTACGCCGCCACACATTCAGTAGCAAATTCTGAAAATGAAGAGTGGCAGACTAGACCTCAGGTCTGACAATGGCGCAGGTGTTCTGGCACTAAGAACTCCGTCAGAGATTGGAATGTAGTCTGAGAACAGAATTCCAGAACGCAAAACAGGAAAGTGGGCATGGCAGAAGAATTCAGTGTGACTTAAACTAAATTGAAATGAAATGGAATGTCCGTCCACACGCTGAAGATACACAATTCTCTCTCTGCAACTGTTTTTCAAACTGTGTGTGTGTGTGTGTGTGTGTGTGTGTGTGTGTGTGTGTGTGTGTGTGTGAGAGAGAGAGAGAGAGAGAGAGAGAGAGAACTTGCGAGCATATTTGCATGTGTATGCGTTTATGTGTATTTCTAATTCTTGAAGTTAATGTCTTTTCCACTAAAAGTGTGTCAGACGTCTCTCTCTCTCTCTCTCTCTCTCTCTCTCTCTCTCTCTCTCTCTCTCTCTCTCTCTCTCTCTCTCTCTCTCTCTCTCTCCGCCCTCTCTCTCTCTCTCTCTCTGTGTCTCTCTTGCACATAGACACACATGCACGAGCGCACACATTCACGTACTCATGCACACAGCAGATGTCTGCACATATGCGAATACGTGTATGACTCTGGCACTACTCACGGCAGAAGGAAGAAGACAAACACCCCACCCGTCCCCCTCCAATCGATTTTCAGTGTCAGTGCTTATTGATTGCTCCAGAGGTCAGGGGAGCCAGTGTGTTGTGTTCCCAGAATTGAGCTGTTTGCAGGCGGACTTCCCGCTCATCGACAGTCTGACGGATCACACGTCACCCGCAGAGGATGGCTTGCAGGTTCTGTCAATATGGAACCCCTGCCCCCACCCCTTTCCCCTTGTCACCTCCCCCATCACCCAGTCCACCCCCATTCCCCCTCCCACTCACCTTTTTTCTCCCCTGTCTCTTTCATCCTCCCCTCTCCCGACTTCTCTTTAACTTGTGTGTGTGTGTGTGTGTGTGCGTGCGTGCGTGCGTGCGTGCGTGCGTGCGTGCGTGCGTGCGTGCGTGCGTGCGTGCGTGCGTGCGTGCGTGCGTGCGTGCGTGCGTGCGTGCGTGCGTGTGTGCTGTCCAATATCCTGTACTGTCTTTTCTCTTTCCACGTGGAGTCCCATTTTCTGTCATGGCGGAAAGTCTGATATTCCATTTGTAATGAACCATGTCTCGGAGAAGAAAGACAAAAACCAAATGCCGTCAGAGAGGCAGTGCTTGACAAGATCGATTTGTTGTCGTCGTCGTTGTTGTTGCTTGCTTGGGCTTTTTTTTTGTTTGTTTGTTTGTTTTCTTTCTTTTTTTTCTATATTCCTTTCTACCAAGTTTTCTCTCCTATACTGGGAAAGCGTATGTCTTGTTGATGACATGGCATCTTGTTACGAAAAGTTCTGGGATTTTTTTATGAATGATGCACATGCCTTCACACACACACACACACACACACACACACACACACACACACACACACACACACACACACACAAAACACACACACACACACACACACACACACACACACACACACACACACACACACACACAACACACACACACACACACACACACACACACACACACACACACACACACACACACACACATACACGCTCACTCACTCACTCACTCACATCAACAGCATATTCAGACGCATAAGAAACACCCACTGGACGTTAAAGCATTCACCGAGCATGTCCATTCACCCGAGAGCAAGGTTGGAGGAGGAGGGAGTGTGTATGGGGAGGCGAGGTGGGGATGAAGGGACCGTCCATTCTGTAGGAACATGGGAAAATTAGAGGGAAATCAAAAGGAAACGTGACAAGAATGAAGAAAGTAAGTAGGAAAAAATATTAGGAATTATTTGGGAATGACGGAGTTGATGGTCGACGAAAAGCATGTAGAAAACACAAACAGATGCCCCATGGATTGAATAGAACCAAGGCAGATGGAAAATATGAAAGAAAAAAAATACTTGTGTCTCTTGCCCAAGATTCCACTTTTGACTTGAGATTCCACAAGCCAGTAATAAGAGCCATTATATAAATTCTTGTTTGTTCACCACCAAATTTAGGACCATCAGAACTGCAAACAAACTGGCGCTGGTGTGAACATGAAACTGATTCAAATCTTACTACACATGTGGAATTACCATTCCATTGAAAAGATCTATCTTGACGTCAAGCTCGGCTCCGATTGTGGTCAGAGAAATACCCAGGACACACAATTTCATGGTAATTTTCAGGCCACTTTAAAGTTGTCTGCTGAAATTTACCTGGCTTTCACTGTGTTTGAATTTTGACACGGTTTTTTCTAGTTGTCTTTTTGTTTTTGTTTTTATTTTGTTGCAACTTATATTCTTCATAGTCCTTGTGAAGAAAAAAATAATCCTTTCCTCCATCTGACCTTCTCTCTCTCTCTCTCTCTCTCTCTCTCTCTCTCTCTCTCTCTCTCTCTCTCTCTCTCTCTCTCTCTCTCTCTCTCTCAGTGGTGACTGTGATTTGGGGAGTTTTATTTTGTGCATTTTTGATGTTTCTGTGGTTTGTAACATATGAAGAACACAAATTTCTGTTGAAAATGTACTTGTCTGCATTCTATGTAAGCTTACGCTGCATGTTGTTTTCTTTGATTATTTGTATCTTTCGATTGCAAAAAAACACAACAAAGTACATATTCGGCATGACATTATATTTGACATGTTTACACTGGTTCTCCTGTCTTTTCCCTCATTTCTCCTCTTCTATTTACTCCAGCTCTCTCTCCCCTACCTACCTGTGCCCCCCTTCCTTCTTCTCCCAATCTCCCACCAACCCCCTACCCCCCCCTCCCTCCACCCTTCTCATTGTTTAATCATCCTGCCTTCCTAATCCTTCATTTGTTTCGCACACCATGCTCTGGTTCAGGGAGGGATTCACACAAGGTGGGGGGGGGGGGGGTGGAGGGGAAAGAAGGGGAGGGGAGTTCCTCTATCGGAAGCCCTGCTAGTTGCTAAGACGAAAAAGCAGGCAGCCGGTAAGCTGATTAACCGGCCATGCCGGTAAACTACCACCCAGTAAGGTAGGGGCTTTACCTTTCCTCCCTAGTACACGTTAGCAGAGGAAGAGAATGTACGGACAGATTGACGGATGGACGAACGGGGGCTTTAGGCGGACTGGTGATTGTCTGTTTGGCGACTTTTGTCCGCGGCTAGCCGTCAGCACGTGCTGCCTGATGAAGCGGAAACTACCTGTCTGATGACTGCTGCAAAGGGATTGAGGAGGACAGACACTGGGAGGAGGGAATAGGAGAGAAATTGGGGTGGGGGTGGGGAGGATGGAAAAGAAGGAGGAAAGAAAAGGGGGGAAGAGAGATGGGGGTTGGGATTAGAACGGGTTTTTTACGCGGGCGCGCGCGCGCGCATGTGTGTGTGTGGTGTTTGTGTGTGTGTGTGTGTGTGTACGCGTGTGTCTGTGTGTCTGTGTGTCTGTCTATGTGTGTGTGTGTGTGTCTGTGTGTGTGTGTGTCTGTATGTGTATGTGTCCATGTGTGTGTGTGTGTGTGTGTGTGTGTGTGTGTGTGTGTGTGTGTGTGTGTGTGTGTGTGTGTGTGTGTGTGTGTGTGTGTGTGTGTGTTGTGTGTGTGTGTTTTCAAGTTGTTGTAGCCATTTGAAAGGTGCAAATCTTTACCAAGCAAGTG
>JADBJO010002012.1:283858-288858 GCA_016801955.1 Conus betulinus | reverse complement strand
CCCCCCCCCCCACCCCCCTTTCTGTCACTTCGTTGATTTCACTGTGAACTTGCTTTCGAAGAAAACGTTTCTTCGTGTCCAGCCTATGCTTTATCTCCATAACCCCTCCTACTATCTTCACCCTTTTCCTCCTTCCCCCACCCCCCTCCCCACGCACCCTTCTCTTCCCCCAACCGGACATTTTCCTGTCAACACAGACACTTCTGGATTGATTGTTTGACATTCTGATGGTGTGTGTGTGTGTGTGTGTGTGTGTGTGTGTGTGTGTGTGTGTGTGTGTGGTGAGAGAGAGAGAGAGAGAGAGAGAGAGAGAGAGAGAGAGAGAGAGAGAGAGAGAGAGACTGTGAAGGTGGAAATATTAAGCACTTTATCACAGATACCCAGAGAGAGGGAGACAGACAAGAGGAGGCGCCAAAGTGTTACTTTGATGTCTTGAGACAGACAAAAGGAGGTGGGATGATCAGAAAATGGATGAATTAACTTTTAAGATACGGAGAGGGGGGGGGGGGGGAGAGCCAGAGGAGAGAGAGAGAGAGAGAGAGAGAGAGAGAGAGAGAGAGAGAGAGAGAGAGAGAGAGACAAACAGACAGACAGAGAGGGAAAGAGAGAGAGAGAGAGAGAGAGAGAGAGAGAGAGAGAGAGAGAGAGAGAGATACTACAGATACAGAGAGAAAGATACAGACAAGAGGAGGTGGGATGTGATCAGAAAATAGATGAATTAACTTTTAAAATACAGAGAGAGAGAGAGAGGGGGGGGGGGAGGGAGAGAGAGTGAAGGTGGAAATATTAAACACTTTATCCAGATGCACAAATAGAAGGAGACAGAGAGAGAGAGAGAGAGAGAGAGAGAGAGAGAGAGGAGGAAGGCGGGCACACATTTACATCCACATGCACAGAGAGAGAGTCAGAGAGACAGACAGACAGGCAGACGGACAGACAGAGAGAGAGAGAGAGAGAGAGAGAGAGAGAGAGAGGAGTCTACCCCCAGCCCACCCCACTTACCCACCTACTGAGCTACCTAAATGGCACAATCAAGGACTAGGCCGGAGATGTCCTCATCTTAACCTTCCCCCAAATCACCCCCCTGGAGAACACCCCCCCCCCCCCCCCCCCACTCGCGTCCCACAGTCTCCCCGGGGTAAGAGTACGGAAAAACAAGTGACTGACATTTGTTTCCAAGGTGCGGCGTCTGATTGGCTCAGGGATGGCCACCCGCACGCCAATCCCTGTCGTTTTCCGGCCTCGTCCCGAGATCTGTCCCTGACGTTCGGGGTCGTCTGATTGGTCCTTGGGTGAACATGCGCCTGCCAGGGTACCATCAACTTCCGGCCCGTTCCTGGCTGCTGGAAATCTCGAACGGGAGCCGAGCTGTCCGTTAGAGAAACTTTTCCGCTTCGTTTCCTGCCCACGACCAACTGGGCGGGAGAGGCGGAAATGGGAACTCTTGGAGTGGGCCTACAGTTTAGGCTGTTCCGCGCCAAAGTGTTACTTTGATGTTAGGGATTTCACCCACAGCGGTGACTGCTGTCCTGTAGTTTATGTAAGTTACTAATGGAGGTGTGCTGATATTGGGCCGCAGTTTTTTGTTTTTTTTTTCACCGGTCACAGTTTTGCATGCAATGGACAAAAATGGAAAGCAGAACTACAGTAATGTCTACTTTGAGGGGCTTCATGAAATAAATCGCAAAAAAAAAGCACATCTCTGTCCGAAGAAAATAAGTTGAAATCATTATTTGGCAAGACTAGTATTTCCTATACTGGGCCACCGCCATTCCAGTAAGTAGCCTGCTGTGCCCAAACAACGTAGGAATAGTCCGTTGATCCAATGTGGGCTAGAATGGTGTCTAAAGTATACCAGCATCCTTTGCAAAGAACTGCACATGGGCTAAGCTTGGTGTCAGACGTAAGGAAACGGCTGTATATTTGACCAGAGGAAAGCTCAAATCACTTCCGCTCTACGTTTTTCCCCCCCCAGATGATTTATTTCAGTAGTCAGAACAAAGATGAGAAATTACAAAAAAAAATAATAATAAATAAATAAATGAACAGAAAGTGAATATCAAATGGACAGTCTGGTCCGATTTGACTAGTGGTCTTTCCTTTGAAGCGGGAGATAAACCGGTACTGATTCAACGTTTTGTTCCCCCATTCCCCCTCCCCCCAGCCCCCCACCCCCACCCCACCCCATACAAAACGCTCAAAACGCTGTAGCTGGGGTGTCTCTCTGTAAGAAAAAATGACTGAATATTGGCAGAGCTCGCCTATACTTTTTTTCGCGCGCGCGCGCACGTGTGTGTGTGTGTGTGTGTGTGTGTGTGTGTGTGTGTGTGTGTGTATTGAAATGATGTCATGTTTAAACTAGAAGTGGGAAGGCATTGCTTGTTTGTTTGTCTTGTTTTGTTGTTGTTATTGTTGTTGCTGTTTTGAAGGGCGTGTCTGGTATGATGACGCTAGGGGCATTACTACAAGATCAAAGTTCAACCGGAACTGTTCAGATTGAGATCGCCAGTATTGGTCATATAAACACACCGTTTGTCGTGAAGTTCTCACAACGATTGTTTAGGGGGCGGGGGGGGGGGGGGGGGGGGGGTCTGTCAATAAGGGCACAACAAGTGGCACACCAAATACCCAACGACTGAGGCTACCCCAAAATGGGAAATTTAACAGAAACTTAAGAAAAAAAAGAGGGTGGTAGTTACCGCCCAGGGCACAGACAAATAAAGTACAAAACAAAACACAACGCATTTCGACCTCTTGGTCTTCTTCACGCAAAGACAAATAACATGTAGGACAGTGAAAACGAAGAACGAGAAACCACGTAATATCTTCTCACATTCAGCGCAAAACCAAAATTTTGCATGGGAAGGAACCTGACTAATATTAAAACAGGCCAACGAAGAAATGAACAAAGAATAGCCTACCGCTACAAGACAGTACAAAATGCAGTCCTTTTTTATGCTTCCTTTTATCATTTTCTGTTTCTGCTGCACGCACAGAAAGTACAAAATAAAGGGAAGTAAATAAGGTTCGTGTATGATTTTGATTGATGGGAACTGACGATCCTGTGTCCGTTTCACGGGAGGGGATAATCACAGGGGCTGGGGTTGGAGGAGGATGGGGGGGGGGGGGGGGGGGGGGGGGAGAAATATGACCTTCCATTTTTTGCTGAAAAGCTCGTATAGCCTAGACGTTTTTTTTCCATCCCTTTCAAGTGGTAAGGAAATGTCTGGAAGTGGCTGTTCATTCCCATCACGTGACCGTCACACCGTGTGAAACTATTTTTGGTCCTGTGCAAATGTGACCCTGCATCTATTTGCGTATTGGTGATTTTGTTTGTAAATGTATTTTTCGGGAAAAAGGTGGAGGTTCACGATTAAAAGACCAGTCGGTGTCAATTACAACCAAACCATATAATGACTTTTTCAGGGTTACTTTTTACTCTAGCTTCACTTGACGAGACTTCAGTATGAGGGAGTGAGAATCACGATTCTTCCGTGGACTAGAGGACGATCTTATCTGTGGAACATAGAACGAAAAAAAAAGAGAAAAAAAAAAGAAAAAGAAAAGAGGCGGTACATGAACAAACAAGATTTCTGTTCTTACATCCGGCCCTTAAAGACAACGCTTGTCGTGGTTTTGTCGTGTTGGTATCGCAGATTAAGAAGGCTTTTAAAAGCAAGTCGCTGAGTGAGACTCTAGGTGGATTAAAACTCTACTTCCTCTATCCCTGTTTCCTGTCTTTACAAACACTGGTTTTGTATTAACGTGTAAATCGAGGTACGCGATTCCCCGAAGAGTGTAAACTGCTAGTGATTAGGACCTGGTACAACTGCTATTCACCTGTGGGACGGGGAGAGGGGACAGGGGAAGGGGAGTGGGTAAAGGGTGGGGTTAACAGTGGTTCGTGCGGACACAGCAGTCAGCAGACACCGAGGAGCGTGAGGTAGATGATGAGGGTGATTTTGTCTGACTCCATGACAACGACTTTCTGTGTCTGTCTGTCTGTCTCGGTCTCTGTCTGTCTCTGTCTCCTTATTTCTCTGGCTTTGTCTGTCTGGCAGTCTGTCTGTCTGTACGCCTACGCCTGTCTGTCTGTGTGTGTTTCTCTCTCTGTCTGTCTGTCTGTCTGTCTGTCTCTGTCTGTCTGTCTGTCTGTCTGTCTGTCTGTCTCTCTCTCTCTCTCTCTCTCTCTCTCTCTCTCCTCTCTCTCTCTCTCTCTCTCTCTCTCTCTCTGTAATACCGTTATGATATAGGGAGATCACATTCGTAATAACGTTCTTTACATGCTTGAATGGCACACTTTTAAAATATTGTTAGCTTTCCGCAGATGACATCGGCATATCTCATTGGCCTGTGTACTCTGAGTGCAGATAAGAAATGGGCTCTAGAGACCTTTTTTGTGGGGATAGGGTTGCTTTTTAGGTTGATAATTGTAAGATTTTATTTTCACATTCGCACCTCCCCGCCTTGAAAGAGCAAGGAGAAAGATTATAATTAGGTTAAAATCTATCGCTGGCGCAGTAATTCACAGGGATTAAAAATAAAAAAGAGGTTGGAGAAAAGCTGAACCAGCCCTTTTGGATGGCAGAAAGATTTCACCCCGCCAGAAAGAAAAACGTCTCTCGCATGAAGAAAGCCCGGGGGGTGGGAGGGGGGAGGGATGAAGAGCATGGCGGAAAGTATGGCAGCCTACTCGCGTGAAAAGCCGAAAAAAAACTGTTGTTTTCTTACGGGAGAAAAAAAAAAACCTCTGATTATGCTTGCAGGAAAATATTGATGTTAGGGAAATCAGTTATTACTGTTAGTATTCTTAATGTGGATCACAGCTGTAATCCTCGGGATGATAACTGTTTTCTCTGTTTTCTCAGAGAATTGTTGTTGTTGTTGTTGTCGTACCGTGGCTAAAAGACTCCAGGGGTCATCCGAACAGCCGAAGTACTTGAACTTTGTGGTACAAATGCATCAGCTAGGGATCAGAACATGACGTGTGTGTCCGTTTT
>JADBJO010002012.1:258858-276358 GCA_016801955.1 Conus betulinus | reverse complement strand
CACACACACACACACACACACACACACACACACACACACACACACACACACAGAGACAGACACACACACATTCACAGAGACATGAGCGCAGAGAGAGAGAGAGAGAGAGAGAGAGAGAGAGAGAGAGAGACGTTGAAGAAGATTAAGCTTTTGGAATCATGATGCAAGGTTTTGAACCATGCAGACCCATCGTCATGAACTTCTTCCTCAGCATCATTACCGTCATTATCATCATCATCATCGTCGTCGTCATCTTCATTATTATAGTCGCTTCATCGTGATCTTAATCCTTGCAGTTAATATTGTTGACATAGTCATTAGCATTATGTGATTACTGGCATGTCAGTAGTCAAAAAAATCCACTTGCATTTTCAGTTTGTATTTTCAGCATGCAGTAGACCTGTAACACTATGATATTAGTGCCCCTTCTTTAAATGTTTGTTTGATCTTGTTCTATTTTCATCGCTTGCATGGTTAATCAACTGTGACACCTTTTGCCCCTGTTCATACCTTGTTCACCCTATTCTTTTCAAATGTCAGAAGTATCGATTTAGAATTGATCCAATTTTCCACGTTTGCTTCATAACAGATGATTTTCGCTTCCGCAGTATCAGTAGTGTTCTGATGCCAGACTCATCTTCCGCATTATTAGTAGTGTTCTGATGCCAGACTCATCTTCCGCATTATTAGTAGTGTTCTGATGCCAGACTCATCTTCCATTATTATTAGTAGTGTTCTGATGCCAGACTCATCTTCCGCATTATTAGTAGTGTTCTGATGCCAGACTCATCTTCCGCATTATTAGTAGTGTTCTGATGATGCCAGACTCATCTTCCGCATTATTAGTAGTGTTCTGATGCCAGACTCATCTTCCGCATTATTAGTAGTGTTCTGATGCCAGACTCATCTTCCGCATTATTAGTAGTGTTCTGATGCCAGACTCATCTTCTGCATTATCAGTAGTGTGTTCTGATGCCAGACTCATCTTCTGCATTATCAGTAGTGTTCTGATGCCAGACTCATCTTCCGCATTATCAGAAGTGTTCTGATGCCAGATTTATCTCAGATCAGTAGTGTTCTGATGCCAGACTCATCTTCCGCATTATCAGTAGTGTTCTGATGCCAGACTCATCTTCCGCATTATCAGTAGTGTTCTGATGCCAGACTCATCTTCTGCATTATCAGCAGAGTTCTGATGACAGACTCATCTTCCGCATTATCAGTAGTGTTCTGATGCCAGACTCATGCTTACGCAACGTCGGCATACAACCAGTCAGAAAAAAAAAAAAAAAAAGGGAGTTTCCTCTGTTAATTAAGAACTACAACTTTTACGCTATTTATATTTGTTTTATAACAGTTGATTAGGCATTTTTTAAAAGTCAAATACGTCAACAGGTCTTTATGGTCTAAAAAAAATTCTTAAGTTGGCACCCATAGTGTCACGCAAAAAATAATCGTTTCCGTAAACAAAATTTCTGCTCCCCACAGACCTAAAACAATCCTGTCGCAGTTTCCAGTCGTTGCGACCTGTCGCTGACGTACAAAACAAACCATAAACTGTGCCTATGCCCCCATCCAACCAGGAGACCATAACCCCTACAACTCCAGGGAGAAATTGGTAATCATGTTAGCCTTTATCTAAAGAAAAATTCTACTTTGTTCACTTTTGATTCTCTCCATCGTGGTTTTCCTGACGGTTCCTCGTTGTAGACCAGCCATGGCCTTCAGTTTACAATCTCAGAAGACGCCTCCTGTGTCTCTCTGAAGAGAAACAAATGTGAAGCATGCCTTCTTGCGTCCTGACTGTCTCTGCTTCCACTATATCCACCCTACAGGTAACAAGTCCCCCGGAGCTCTCTGTCCACCGTTCAGCATGCATGTGCCTTTTTAGACGGGTGTCTTATCCACATTGCCACTGGACTAAGTTTTCAGCTGAGCAATTTAAGCCTATGAAGTTCACTTTTGTTCCTGTAGGCATGTGTGTTGCACGCGTTTCTTCAACAGGTGAGTTCAGGCACACAACTGTAAAATCCTACCGTTTTTTTTTTTTTTTAGTCTGCACAGATGATCCATGTTTCCCATTGACACACTTCCCTCACAAACAAACAGATAAAACCACCAGGACTTTGGGCAGAATTCCTGACATCTGTCCAGCAATGTCCACCAGGAATTTGGGCACAATGCCTGACATCTGTCCAGCTATGTCCACCAGGAATTTGGGCACTTCCTGACATCTGTCCAGCTATGTCCACCAGGAATTTTGGGCACAGTGCCTGACATCTGCCCAGCTATGTCCACCAGGAATTTGGGCACAGTGCCTGACATCTGTCCAGCTATGTCCACCAGGAATTTGGGCACTTCCTGACATCTGTCCAGCAACATGTGCTAAATTAAGAAAATTAAAGTAAGTTAAGGTGAGTAGTTTGGGTGTAACGATCTTGGATGGGGTTAAAACACAGGTTTCCGTGTGTCATTGCTCACAACTATAAAACTGAGAAGTATGCCATTCTTGCCGGCAGCTTGAGACAATCTGGCTTCCAGGGTTGGAAAAGGGGGATTTGAAGACTCGTTAGCCTATGTTCTCATGAAACAGCTGGGGATTTCTCGTACGAAGAGGATTAGAAGCCTGAAAATAATGGAGGAGGCAGCTGAAAAGAGTTCCAGCTGGATCAGATCGAGGAAGAACCAAAGTGAGCTTCATATGCTCAGCTGAAAACTTAGTCCAGTGGCAATGTGGATAAGACATCCGTCTAAAAACGCACGTCTTCAGACCCCCCCCCCCCCCCTACCCCTTCCCAAAGACGCGGGTTCGAATCCCCACAGTGCCAGGAAAAGAAAAACAAGTCGGCAGCAGAAGCGCACCTGGACAGCATGACCTGGATGCGAACCGGCCCCCTTGGAGAGTGAGGAGTTCAGGGCCGAAACACTTGTCTGAGAGCGTTTCTTCTCTGAAGACCTTCTGCTGTCAAGCTCTCCCTAACGTTTCTTCCTGTTTGTCATGGGCATTAGTGCGGCAAAAGTTACAGGCGAAGAGAAACAAGGTAAATAAGAAAAAAAAAAAGAAATGGGAAGGGTTGGAAAAGGGAGCTAGAAACAGCTCAGTTCGAAAGTCTGTCTGGGAAGGGTGGTGGGGATGGGTGAAAAGTTTGCACGGGCCAACATTAGCAAGAGACGTGTCCTTTCCATTGCTTATTGTTGTACGTTTTAGTCGTTTGTGACTCAAGCAAATAAACCTTATAGTGTCCAATGTTTCATTTGAAGTGCACGCCAGAAGATACCGACTTTCTGCGTTATAGGCGCACCGTTTCACACCCCATCTTTTTGCAGTTTTTTATTTCTCTCTGATTGAACTGTGAAGCTCACTGAGTGTGCGTCTGTCCCTTGAAAACTGCGGGGGTCACTCTCGCTGAACGTGAGCTCTTACTCAGATGACCTCCCTTGCAAATGTCCGACCATCTCCAATTTTCAACATGAGATGTGATTCACGATTTCGGGGATGGAGGGTGAGGTGTGAAAGTTGCTGTTGTTTTGAAATTCAGTCACATGATGAAGATAGAAGGACTCGCTGGAGATCGATATCAGATCATCTTCCTAGCATCTGGAAAGTTCGCTTCGTGAAACTGACACAAGGTGCTGTTTATGACTGTATTATGGTTTTGTGTCGTGCCAAATGATTGGCCGAGTCAAAAAGCACTGGCCAGTCAGAATGGAGCACTCTTTGGGTCTAGTTTCGTGGCAGACGACATTAACTTGCGTTTTCCGTTTTCTTCGCCGATCAGTACTTTAAAGAAAAAAAAAAGTGAAAATTTTCACCGATTGACGAGCAGATGGTCTGGCGTGGGGGCAAGGGAAAAGTGTGTACCACAGGCAGACCAGACCAGGGGAAAAAGGATGGTATTGCAGTGTAATGCAACAGAAGGCAATACTATACAATACAGCAATAAGGCAATACTATACTATACAACAGAAGGAAATACTATACAACACAGCACTACAACAGAAGGCAATGAACAATACAGCAATACAATAGAAGGCAATACTATACAATATGGCAATAAAACAGAAGGCAATACTATACAATATAGCAATACAACAGAAGGCATACTATACAATATAGCACTACAACAGAAGGCAATACTATACAGTATAGCAATACAACAGAAGCAATACTATACAATACAGCAATACAACATAAGGCAATACTCTCCACAGCAATACTACAGAAGGCAATACTTTGCAATACAATAATACAGAGAAGGCAGTATTTTACAATACAGCAATACAAGAGAAGGCAATACAATAAAATACAGCAATACAAAGAAAGCAATACAATGCAGCAATACAACAGAAGAAGTCAATACAATACTATAGAGTAATACAACAGATGGCAATAAGATACAATACAACAATACAACAGAAGGCAATACAATACGATAGAACAATACAACAGACTGTAATAAATATAAATACAGCAATACACAGTGAAGGTAATACAATACAGCAATAGAACAGAAGGCAATGCAATACATTACAGCAATACTATACGATACAGCAATGCAACAGACAGACGGCAATAAAATGCAATATAGCAATATAACAGAAGGCAATACAATACAATACAGCAATACAACAGAAGGCAATACTAAACATACAGGAATACAACAGAAGTCAATACTATACAATACAGCAATACAACCGACGGCAATTAAATACAATACAATACAGAAGGCAATACAATACAGAAGGCAATACAGGCATAAAACAATACAGCAATGCAACAGAAGGTATAAAATACAATACGGCAACACAACAGAAGGCAATACTATACAATACAACAATACAAGAGAAGGCAATACTATACAATACAACAATACAACAGAAGGCAATATTATACATATACAATACAGCCATACAACAGAAGGCAACACTATACAATACAGCAATACACAACAGAAGGCAATACAATGCAATACAATACATCAATACAACAGAAGGCAATATAATACAATACAACAGAAGGCAGTACATACAACAGAAGGCAATACAATATACAGCAATACAACAGAAGGCAATACAATATAGTACAGCAATACAACATATACAATACAATGCAGCAATACAGCAATACAACAGAAGGCAATACTATACAATACAATACAGTAATACAACAGATGGCAATACTATACGATACAATACTATACGATACAATACAACAGAAGGCAATACGATACAATACAGCAGGGGCCACTTCAGCCTGTCTGCTCACGGTGACTTCTGCCTCACTGATCGTGGTCCTCAACCCAACGACATCCTCACCTCCACCCCCTCCCTCCTTTTCAGGCGACCCCCCACCTCCCCCCCCCCCCCCCGTCACACCCCTTTCTCTCCCTCTCCTATCTGCATCAACAAAACTGCATATTTCAAGGGATTTTGAACAGGCTAGGGGGAGAGAGAGAGAGAGAGAGAGAGAGAGAGAGAGAGAGAGAGAGAGAGAGAAATTTTGTTTTTGTTTGTTTGCCTGTTTACTGACGTGTTCTTCATGTGTTTATGGACATACTCTTACGCGATGTAGATCATGAAGATTGTTCAGGATTTTGAAGGGAACATAAACGGTCATGGATTGCATTCTGTTTTACATATATTTTTCCTTCCATATTTTTTGCTTAACTGTATTGCAGTTTGGGAATGGGAGATGCTAGCGTTGCTAATTGGTTACATCCCCCCCCCCCCCCCCCCCCCCCCCGTGTCATTCGTGTGTGATCGGCACAGGGGAACACGCGTGCTCGCGCACACTCGCCCCCGTGCGTGCGTGCCTGCGTTTGTGCGCGCGCGCGCACGTGTGTGTGTGTGTGTGTGTGTGTGTGTGTGTGTGTGTGTGTGTGTGTGTGTGTGTGTGTGTGTGTGTGTGTGAGCATGAATATATGTATATTTAGATTGACACATCAAAATCATGATGCCGTCAATAATACTTCGTTTTTTTTTTTCCGCATCTCAATTTATTTTGTTTCACATCTAGTCTCATCATTCCGAATTCCGAATTCAGTGGTTAAACAAAATAGAGAAAGAGAGGCCGTCATGTCCCTTCTCCCTCTTCCTCCGTCCCCCAAACCCCCCCCCCCCCCCCCCCCCCCCATCCCCATCCACCATCCATCCATCCATCCATCCATCCATCCGTCCAAAAGGGGATCGCATGTCATGTGGAGTTTGTGACGTCAGAGTAGTAGTGAGTGACATCAGTAGTGACGTGAGTGTTGCCTGCTTGCATGTACTCACGAGAAAGCAGACGATGCTGTGACGCTGTTGTGGTAGAAGGAGGAGAAGTGGTCCCATTCTCCTGGACTGGGATGCCTGCTGCTGGGATCGGCATGCAGCCAAACAGCATGCCTTGTTTGGCCTGCCGCACCTGTCCACTAATATCACACTTTTCTTTTCTGTGTTTATGTATGCAGAATTCATAGTTTATCTTCTTAAAGTTCGTCATGCTGTTTATGATCTTATTGGTTGGTTGGTCGCTTTGTAGATAGGCTGGTTGGTTTGTTTGAGTGATTGGTTGGCTCATTGGTTTATTGGTTGGTTGGTAGGTAGGCTGGTTGATGGGTAGAAAGAAAGTGCGAGTCAGAGTTCATTTTTGCAGGTTGTTGTTGTTGTTGTTGTTTGTTTGTTGTTGTTGTTGTTGTGCTGCTGCTGCTGCTGCTGCTGCTGCTGCTGCTGTTGTTTTTGTTTAGTTTGTTTGGTTGGTTTAAAAAGAAAGCTCGACTAAGACTGTTTTTTTTTTTTTTGGTTGGTTGGTTGGAATTTGTTAAAATGTATGATTGCAGGTTTGACTTTTTCTTTTACCTTTCTTTTCTTTTTCTTTTTGTGGTTGTTTAACAAACAATTATTGCACATTGTGTCTTTTTATTCAATTTGGTGATTGCTATTATCAGATGTATTTCACCTGTTTTATGTTTGTTGATGTGTTCGGTGCAATGTGCAGCAGATGGAAGTGTGATTCCTCTTTTTCTCTCTTTTTTTTTTCATTTTTTTTGTTTGGTGTGTTATTTCATATAACAACAGATCAGGTCATTATTGCTTGTTTCGGCATTGGAAAACATTTTAAACATTTGTTATCAATGTTTACCAACAAGTCGAATATAGGTCAAATATTTAGCATTGTAATTTACCTCAGTACTTTGAAATATGTATAAAAAAAAATCTTACCTTGGTTTATTTCCATATTAGGAAATATTTCATTGTTTTTTAATCAGGGATTACTTAAGTAGAGGAACACGTTTTTAAAAATCTTATTGTTATTTGCTTGAGTGTTACAAAACATTTCAAATACTTATATCACAATTTACGTCACTGTTTGAAACAAAAGTCCAATATTTTTCATTATCTTTGACTTCATCACACGGTCACAGTTTAAACGTTTTTTCTCACCACTCTTTTTTTTTTTTTCAACCCCATTTGTCCATCATTGTCATCTCAGCATCGTCTTTTACACCAACATTTTTCATTATCTTTGACTTTCACACATGATCACATTTTTCAAACATTTTTTTTTTTATCACACTTTAGTTTTTTTTAATCCCTATCGTCCTCATCGTCCCTCTCAGCATCGTCTTCTGTGTCGTGGTTTGAAGTGGGGGTAGCCTTGTTGAGGCATCACCGAGGACTTTCAGGCAATCCCCCTGCATCTGTGGCGGTTCCGGGCGGCACTCGGACAACTGTGGACGGACAGACCTGTCCACTCTTTGATGCTGTGCTTCCACTTCTTCCCCATCCTTCCTCCTCTACTTCTCTTTAGCACCGTGCCCCGCGGAGTGCTTTTTTTCTCTTACCCGACCAGCTGTTCTTGACGCGTGCTGGTGCCGTTTCAACCCTTCCCTTTTGATGATGATGAGCAAGATGTCACATGGTCCATTTGCGACATATGCTGAAATGCACGTGAATAGCCAACATTGCAAACAGACGTAACTATGGTGGGGAAACAGTAACCAGAAGCAACATTGCAAACATACATAACTATGATCGAGAAATAGTAACCAGAAACAATATTGCAAACATACATAACTATGGTGGAGAACAGTAACCAGAAACAATATTGGAAACATACATAGCTATGGTGGAGAAACAGTAACCAGAAACAATATTGCAAACATACATAGCTATGGTGGAGAAACAGTAACCAGAAACAATATTGCAAACATACATAGCTATGATCGAGAAATAGTAACCAGAAACAATATTGCAAACATACATAGCTATGATCGAGAAATAGTAACCAGAAACAATATTGCAAACATACATAGCTATGGTGGAGAAACAGTAACCAGAAACATTGAAAACATGCATAACTATGGTGGAGAAACAGTAACCAGAAACAATATTGCCAAACATACATAGCTATGGTGGAGAAACAGTAACCAGAAACATTGAAAACATACATAACTATGGTGGAGAACAGTAACCAGAAACATTGAAAACATACATAGCTATGGTGGAGAAAACCACAGTAACCAGAAACATTGAAAACATACATAGCTATGGTGGAGAAACAGTAACCAGAAACATTGAAAACATACATAACTATGGTGGAGAACAGTAACCAGAAACATTGAAACATGCATAACTATGGTGGAGAAACAGTAACCAGAAACATTGAAAACATACATAACTATGGTGGAGAAACAGTAACCAGAAACATTGAAAACATACATAACTATGGTGGAGAGAAACAGTAACCAGAAACAATATTGCAAACATACATAACTATGGTGGAGAACAGTAACCAGAAACAATATTGCAAACATACATAGCTATGATCGAGAAATAGTAACCAGAAACAACATTGCAAACATACATAGCTATGGTGGAGAAACAGTAACCAGAAACATTGAAAACATACATAGCTATGGTGGAGAAACAGTAACCAGAAACAATATTGCAAACATACATAGCTATGGTGGAGAACAGTAACCAGAAACAATATTGCAAACATACATAGCTATGGTGGAGAAACAGTAACCAGAAACAATATTGCAAACATACATAACTATGGTGGAGAAACAGTAACCAGAAACAATATTGGAAACATACATAGCTATGGTGGAGAACAGTAACCAGAAACAATATTGCAAACATGCATAGCTATGGTGAGAACAGTAACCAGAAACAATATTGGAAACATACATAACTATGGTGGAGAAACAGTAACCAGAAACATTGAAAACATGCATAGCTATGGTGGAGAAACAGTAACCAGAAACAATATTGCAAACATACATAGCTATGGTGGAGAAACAGTAACCAGAAAACAATATTGGAAACATACATAGCTATGGTGGAGAAACAGTAACCAGAAACAATATTGGAAACATACATAGCTATGGTGGAGGAGAAACAGTAACCAGAAACAATATTGAAAACATGCATAACTATGGTGGAGAAACAGTAACCAGAACCAGAAACAATATTGCAAACATACATAGCTATGGTGGAGAAACAGTAACCAGAAACATTGAAAACATGCATAGCTATGGTGGAGAAACAGTAACCAGAAACATTGAAAACATACATAGCTATGGTGGAGAAACAGTAACCAGAAGAAAACATTGAAAACATGCATAACTATGGTGGAGAAACAGTAACCAGAAACATTTGAAAACATGCATAGCTATGGTGGAGAAACAGTAACCAGAAACAATATTGAAAACATGCATAACTATGGTGGAGAAACAGTAACCAGAAACAATATTGCAAAACATACATAGCTATGGTGGAGAAACAGTAACAGTAACAAAATATTGGAAACATACATAACTATGGTGGAGAAACAGTAACCAGAAACATTGAAAACATGCATAGCTATGGTGGAGAAACAGTAACCAGAAACAACATTGCAAACATACATAGCTATGGTGGAGAAACAAATATTGGAAACATACATAACAGAACCAGAAACATTGAAAACATGCATAACTATGGTGGAGAACAGTAACCAGAAACAATATTGGAAACATACATAGCTATGGTGGAGAAACAGTAACCAGAAACATTGAAAACATACATAGCTATGGTGGAGAAACAGTAACCAGAAACAATATTGCAAAACATACATAGCTATGGTGGAGAAACAGTAACCAGAAAAACATTGAAAACATGCATAACTATGGTGGAGAACAGTAACCAAAACATTGAAAACATACATAGCTATGGTGGAGAAACAGTAACCAGAAACATTGAAAACATACATAACTATGGTGGAGAAACAGTAACCAGAAACATTGAAAACATGCATAACTATGGTGGAGAAACAGTAACCAGAAACATTGAAAACATGCATAACTATGGTGGAGAAACAGTAACCAGAAACATTGAAAACATACATAGCTATGGTGGGAGAAACAGTAACCAGAAACATTGAAAACATACATAGCTATGGTGGAGAAACAGTAACCAGAAACAATATTGGAAACATGCATAGCTATGGTGGAGAACAGTAACCAGAAACAATATTGAAAACATGCATAGCTATGGTGGAGAAAAACAGTAACCAGAAACATTGAAAACATACATAGCTATGGTGGAGAAACAGTAACCAGAAACATTGAAAACATACATAGCTATGGTGGAGAAACAGTAACCAGAAACATTGAAAACATACATAACTATGGTGGAGAAACAGTAACCAGAAACATTGAAAACATACATAGCTATGGTGGAGAAACAGTAACCAGAAACAATATTGGAAACATGCATAGCTATGGTGGAGAAACAGTAACCAGAAACATTGAAAACATGCATAACTATGGTGGAGAAACAGTAACCAGAAACATTGAAACATACATAACTATGGTGGAGAAACAGTAACCAGAAACATTGAAAACATGCATAACTATGGTGGAGAAACAGTAACCAGAAACATTGAAAACATGCATAACTATGGTGGAGAAACAGTAACCAGAAACATTGAAAACATACATAGCTATGGTGGAGAAACAGTACCAGAAAACATTGAAAAAACATGCATAGCTATGGTGGAGAAACAGTAACCAGAAACATTGAAAACATACATAGCTATGGTGGAGAAACAGTAACCAGAAACAATATTGCAAACATACATAGCTATGGTGGAGAAACAGTAACCAGAAACAATATTGCAAACATACATAGCTATGGTGGAGAAACAGTAACCAGAAACATTGAAAAACATACATAGCTAGCTATGGGGAGAAACAGTAACCAGAAACATTGAAAACATGCATAACTATGGTGGAGAACAGTAACCAGGAAAGAAATCGAAAAAACGAATCCAGTTTACCCTCAAACCAGTAACCAATCTAAAAATAAGTTCTGTGACCTGGCTATGAATGGTTAGAAACGCGCAATTTTACGTTTTGTAAGTGCCCCTTTTCCATCAAGGATTACAATGTTTTTGTTGCCGTTCATAGTGTGTATTAAAAACTAATGATAAGAAAAGTAACCAAAAACATATAGTGATATAAAATCTTACCACAACACTATCGAGAGTATGATGCTTTAAAACTAAGTCCAGGGAAAAGTGCACATAACATAACATATACACACTTCAAGCAAGAAACGTGAATAGTTTTTATGGCGAATGTATAATGCATGTAGGTAAACGCTAGCGATAGTGAAAGAAATATTATAAAGACGGCTACATGTGGGAAAAAAGATCATTTTACAGTAAAAAAAATGGCCATTGACAATTCTTATGCTCCTCATACAGACATGAGTACTAACAACCCCCACAGAACTTCACACATTAATAGACAGAGAAGTTAAAACAATTTTAAAATGACGGATTGGGGCTAAATACTGATTCAAACAACGTTTAATATCTTGCAAAGTGAGGCGACTGCAGGCGGAGATGTTCACAAATTTAAAAAGTAATTATGATGATTCCACCGAATAATGTGGACAAACGAATCACAAAACAAAACACGACGCGTTTCGACCTCATAGGTTTTCTCAGGCAAGATAAGCAACACTCAGGACAACAAAAAATAAAGAGCGAGCAGTTACTTATCTTTGTCGAATTCGGCGCAAGGTGGGCGTTGAATGATGAGACGGCATGCCCCCACCAAACCAACAACAGCACTGTTTGACTGTCTAACCCCAGGCGGCAATTGTCACGGAGATCGAACGCCGTACAGAAGAAGTCTCCTACGCAAAGAATGAATTTAAGGTGATAAGTGTTCTACAGTTCTCACACACACACACACACACACACACACACACACACACACACACACACGCACTACCTCGTCCACCCCCTAAAACAAACAACTAAACAGCGATGTAGCAGTCGTTTCAATGTTCGGGTTATGAGCTGTATTTGTCATCAAAGTACTCTTGTAAACTACGGGATCTATGACAATCGAAATATGACCAGAAAAGAAAAAAAAAATCAGTCTGAATGCAAGAAAGGACAAATAAGACCACATCCACACCTCAACTAAACTAGGCCTAAGCCTGTCTGCTTCGAAAGGGCAATAACTCTTAGGGCATGAAGCGACGTGCAGAGATCTTTGGAGCTCTAAAAGCATGCTACTGAACTATTTAGAACCTTGAACTTTGAAGTGGATGGGTCGAAGGACATAAGGGCTCAGACACAATAGTTACGATACAAGATGCAAAGCATAGAAACGTACTACCAGTACAGTGACAGACAGGGGAGACAATTTCCAGTCAGTGGAAGAAAAAACTCGACAGTGCGGTGGTTATTTCCCTTATCGAACTTGATTTTTTAATATCATTTATAGCCGTTAGTAATGGCTATTCTGGTAAAATAAACATCGAGCATCATCCGGACCCATAATGAACATACCCACAAATTTTCAGAAAAGATCGGCCCAGAAGTTTTTGTCTGGAGCGAGTGGAACACATTTTTGACCAAGGACGGACACACACACAGACACACACACAACACACACACACACACACACACACACACACTCTCAGGACAGCATTTCTTTCATTCCCATTGTAAAGTACTCCCTGTTCTATAAGAACTGAGAGTACAAAAAGAACATGCTATTCTCATTTTCCCCCACTCTAATGTTGAACATTTTGCCATGACTTCCTGTCTGAGACCGCTCTGCAAAAGTATGAGTACAGCGCAAATTTATGATACAAAGGGTGGAACATCCCAGTGTGGGACAGCAGAAAAGGACTTGGCTGGCCACAGTACCTCTACCCACAGCGGCATATGACTCTGAGAAGAGAGCCGTGGAAATCCTTGACCACACGCGCGTCAGTCGTCACACACCCACAGGTATCGCGTCCCTGGCAGAAAAAAAAAAAAGAAGAAAGAATGAAACGAATATGGTAACATACGCTGTACAAGTAACTGTAGTAAAAACGTATTCTATAGTGAGATGGAATAGAACGTACTATTTTTCTGTTACAATACAGCATCATCTGATGTGGTGTTGTGCAGCATGATGTATATAACGTGACATGTCTTATGGGGAAAAAAAAGGGGAAAAGGATGGGCCTGAAGAAGCAACGATCCCATAGGAAAAGCCCCGAAATAGCCTCTGGGCAGATGGAAGGAGCCACTTGGACATGCTCATGATCACACGGAGACAATAAAATGGCAGCAGAGTCCTCTCCATCTGTTCCGCTCTGATACCGGCGAAACAGACGGAATAGCAAAACAGGAAAGGCAAGAAACGAAGGAAAAGAAAGGAAGGAGAGGAGGAAGAAGGAAAAGCGGGGGATGGAGAAAAAAAAAAGAAAAGAAAGAGATCTGTTTTTTGTTTTTTACTGTTATTAAAGAAATGAGTTTCGTCAGGTGGATTGATGACTCTCTGTCTCTCGCATTCACTTGACATTTGTTTACCCCCCTGTTCGTTTTTTTTTCCCTCTGCCGCTCTGTTTACTTGTCTGTTCCCCCCCCCCTCCTGCCGCTCTGTCATTGTCTGTTTTTCACTCTGTCTCCCTGGTCTTCTCCAGTTCTTCTGTGTCTGTCCCTGTCTCTCCAGTCTGTCTCCCCGTGTCTCTCTTGTTTGTCTGGCTGTCTGTATCTCTCTTCCAGATCGGGTGGGGGTCTCACTGTCTTCTCTCTCTTTTAACTCCCCTTCCCTCCCTCCTTTCCCTCCTCTCCTCTCTCTCTTCTCTCCTCTCCTCTCTCCTCTCTCTTCGCTCCTCCTCTCAAGTCTCCTCTCGCTCTCTCTCATCCATCCCCCCCCCCGTGATTCCACCCTCACCCATCCTGCCCTTATCTAACGTCCGCTCCTCACTCTCCGACCAGCTTGTTCTTTCATAACTTGCCCTCTCCGCCACCATACTCTCTCTCTCTCTTTTCTTTTCTACTTTATGACGTCATTTTCTGTGTGTGGCACGTGCTGCAATATTGTCCGTGTTCTCTCCATAACATCTTTTTTTGTTTTGTTTCTTTTTCAGCATTCAACTTCTTCTGTCCGTTTTGCACCTTTCACCTTCCCGCCCTACCCCTTCCTCCCTCTTCCCACTTCTCTCTTTCTCTATTGTTACTGGGCCCCTATTCTTTTTTTTTTCCCCCCCTTCCACCCTTTCGAATCTCCCTCTTCTGCTTCCATCTCTCTCACCATCTCTCTCTCTGCCTCTCTCTCTCTCTCTCTACTCTCTCTCTCTCTCTCTTCGCTCATGCTTCTCTGTCTGTGTCTGGTCATGTCTGTCTGTCCCGTCTGTCTGTCTTCTCTCTCTCTCAACAACCTCTCTCTCTCTCTCATCTCTCAGTCAATCGGTTCGTCACTCTTCTACACACCATTTCTTTTTCTCATCTACACCATATTCGCCAACATCTCCCCCCCCTCCCCCCCCCAACCCCCTCTCTCTTCATCTCTCTCTCTCTCTGCTCTCTCCATTATTACCTCCTTTTGTTTTCCCATTTCACACCTTTCCTTACATGTTTGTTTCTTTCGGCGACCCATTGCGCCTCGTCCCGCTAAACACATGAGATGAACACCCCCCGCTGGTGCTGTATTTCCCCTGGTGGTGGAGGGTCGTATGGTGCGGCAATGTGTGGCTCACGGACCCCCCTCATACCGGTCGGTCTTTTGGTGTTGACGGCGTGTGGTGGTGTTACGTTTTCCCACTGGCGCGGCGTGGTGCGTGTTGCGGCTCCCACTCTTTCTTCCTCCTAACCTCCCACCCCTTCTGTCTTCTTCTCTCCTCTCTGCCTCTCTCTCATATTTACTCCTTGGGTTTCATTTCACCTACATTACCTTGTTTGTTTCTTCAGCGCGGACATTGCGCGCCCGTCGCTATAGAACACAGTGAAGATGAACACACTGCTTAGTCTCAGATCCGGTCGGAGCTCCTCGTCAGTCCTCCTTCTATACTTCGTGTTCGGGTTGTTAGCTCTGGTTTACTGTCTCGCTCTCTTCATTTCTCTACTCTCTTCCTAACCTACTCCAACCTTCGTCACTTATCCATTACGCCTCATCCTGCGGGTCCGCCGGGGGGGGGGGGGGGGGGGGGGGGCTTCCTCCTCCTCGTCCCTTCCTCCTCTCCATCCTCCTTCCTCCCTTCCTCCTCCTCCATGGCCGTGGGGGGGGGGGGTCGTGTTCTTCTTCTTTCTTCTTCTCCTCATCCTTCTCTTTCTTCCTCTTCCTCGTCCACCATTCCTCCTCATGTCATTCTCTTCTTCCTCCTCCTCCTCCCGCTATCCTGCTCCTCTTTTCTTCTCGTCTTTCTTCTCTCTTCTTCTTCGTCTTTCTCCTTCCTCATCCTCCTTTCTTACTCCTCCGTCTTGTTCTTTTCTTCTTATCCATTCTTTTCTTTCTTCTTCTTCTCCTTCTTCTTCTTCTCTTCTTCATTCTTCTTACTTCTTCTTCTTACACCACTAAGGGGCCTCCGCTCCTTTTTGTGTTCTATTTTTGCTTCTTCTTTTCCCTTCCCCTCACCAACTCTCCGTCTGTTTCCTTCTTTGCCCATGGCTTTCGTCTTTCGGGCACATCGCTTTGAACTATGACCCCTATCGTCGCCCTCTTTTCCATTCACGAGTCCTTCAGGTCTTTTTCCCTTTCCTCTGGCCTCTCTGGCATCGTCTTACCAAAACCGTTTTGTAGTGTTGCTGCTGTTTCCTTCTATCTTTCCTTGTCCGCTATACCATCACCATCCACTACCACCGCTTCTGCCTTTGTCTTAATGTACTTCTTTCTTTGGTTTGCTCTCTTTTTTTTTTTTTGCTTTATAATGTTTCTTACTGCCCCATATTTCTTCCCCGTTTCTGTTCTCCTAGAGTATATCTTCCGTCTGTCAGTCTGCCTCCCTGCCCCCCCCCCCCCCACCCCCACCCACCCCCCACCCCCCCCCCCCCCCCCCCCCCCCCCACCCCACCTTTTTTTCATCTCTGTTTGTCTGTCCTCTCGGTCATGCTTTCCCCTCTCTCCGCTCTCTCGGTCTCTCTGTCATCCTCTTCTCATCCTCTCTCTCATCTCCCCCCCCCCTCACTCCGCGTTTGTTCCTCCTGCCTGCCCGCCCCCACCCCCACCGTCATTCTTTTTTTTTTTTCTTGTTGTTATGTCTCTCTAGGTATGCTCTGTCCCCTCTCATCTCCTCTCTCTCTCTTATCTCTCTCTCCTCACCCCCTCTCCCTCTCTGTCTCGGTCCACACACCCATCCATCTCGCGTTTGTCTCTCTGCCTGCCCGCCCCCACCCTCTCAACGTCTATCCTTCTCTCTCTCAGTCTATCTGCCTGAGGTCGGTATGTATCCTGTTCTATCTCGATCATCTCTCTTTCTCTCTCTATCCCTCCCCCTCTTCCCTCTCTGTTCAATCTGTCCTCCATCTCTCCCTCTCCCTCTCTCCCTATATCTCTCTCTCCCGTCGGCGATTTATCTCTCTCTTTCATCTTCCACACTCTATCTCTCATCTCTCTCTCTGCTCTCCACTCTCTCTCTCTCTCTCTCCGCTACCCTCCCTTCTCTCTCCTCCGCTCTCTCAACTCTCTCTCGTCTCTCACTCCCCACCCCACTTCTCTTTCTCCCGCCCCTCTCTCTCTCTCTCTCGTACCAGTCTTTATTTCCCCGATCCCTTTTCACACACTGTATTTATCCTCCCAACCGGCCCAACGCCCCCCACCACCCCACCGAACCCCCCTTCTCAATTTTTCTTCCCATTCCCACCAATCATCGTCCTCGTCTTCTTCTTCCTCTTCCGAAGTAACGGTGAAATGTTCTACGTATCAACCCGAGAAGGCAGTACGGGACGCTTATCCTTCTTCTCCTCACTCAGTCTTTTTTTTTTTTTTTTTGTTTTTTTTTTTGTTCGTCACTAGTTACTCTTTCCCAATATTTCAAACCGCCACCCGCCCCCCACCCCGCTTCCTCTCCATTTTTCGTCCCATTTTCTTCCGCTCTTTCTCCCTAATTCAGTTCTCTCTCTCTCTCTCTCTCTCTCTCTCTCTCTCTCTCTCTCTCTCCTCTCTCTCTCTCTCTCTCTCTGAGTCATTATTTTTTACTCGGTTTTTTCGTGTTGGTTCTTGTGTGTGTTATTTCACTA
>JADBJO010002012.1:246358-253858 GCA_016801955.1 Conus betulinus | reverse complement strand
GTCATCCTCTTTCATGAGTTCTCGCTGTTCTTTGTCCTTTTACATCTTTACAAAGCTCCCTGTCCGTCAGTTCTTTCTTGTCCTTTTCTTCTGGCTGGCCCTCTTAAGGGCCTCAGATCCTTTGTGACGCAAATGGAGCCCAACACGTCAAACAAACATCAAACAAATGCAAACAAATACCGGGCGGGTGGGAAAAGAAGATACGGGAGAAGACTTTGCGCGAAAAGAAAGGATAATCTTTAAGCCATATCATTTTTTTAATCAGTGGTAAGTTCTTTCTTCTTCTTCTTCTTCTTGTTATTCTTCTTCTTCTTTTCTTTCCTCTTCTTCTTCTTAGGTGTTTCTTCTTCTTCTTCTTTTTATTCTTCTTTCTTCTTCTTCTTCTTCTTCTTCTTCTTCTTCTTCTTCTTCTTCTTCTTTCTCATCCTTCCTCCTCCCCTCCTCCTCCCCATCCTGCTCCCCTCCCGCTCCTTTTAGTTCTGTTGCTCCTCCTTCTCCTCGTCCTTCTCCTCCTCCTACTTTTCCTCCTCCCCCCTCCTCCTATCACTCGTTACGCTTCGCCGCCATCAAACACCACCCTTTCATCTCTTTTATTTTCTGCTTCTTCATCATCGTCTTCTCTTCCCCTCCGGCTTCTTCTTCTTCTTCTTCTTCTTCTTCTTATTACCTCTTTTTTTTCACCGCCAACCACTTAATCTTTTTTATTTTCTTATTGCTTCATCTTCTTCCCCCATCTGTGTGTGTGTGTGTGGGGGGGGGTCTGTCTCTCTCTCCCCCTCACTCTCTCTGTCTCTCTCTCGCCTCTCTCTGGGGGGGGGGGGGTCTTCTCTCTCTCCTCTCTCTCTCTCTCTCTCTCTCTCTCTCCTCTCTCTCTCTCTCTCTCTCGGCGTCTCTCTTCACCTTCCCCTCTGTCTCTCACTTCCCTCTCTCTTTCTCCCCCTACTCTCTCTCTCTCTCTCTCTCTCTCTCTCTCTCTCTCTCTTTGCTTTCTCACATATATATTTCTTTCATCTACTTACGTTTTCTTTTTTTTTTTTAACTCCTCCACTGATTTTATTCTCTCTCTTCTCCCGTCTAATCTTCTTACTTCTTTTCTTCACTGACTCGCTTTTTTCTCTTTTTTTTTTCTTTTTTCTTTTTTTCTTTTTTTTTTTTCGTCCCATCTTCCTTTCGTTTCCACGACTTTCATCTTCATCTTCCTTCCCGAGCGCCGTCAACTGAAACAGGATTAATGTCCGTGTGTGCCCCCTGAAAAAAAAAAAAAAAAAAAAAGACCGCGTTGCCTTGGTTACAAAACTGACCAAACAGACAGGCATTTCCGGGCCCTGCGTGCGTATTAGAGAGGTTGCCTTGGAAACCAGCGTGTAGGGCCAGCATGGAAGCTTGTTTGGAATATGTACTCACAGCATACGGCTGTCCCTATAGCTGCCATGACCAGGCAAAGTGACAGACGATTCTGTTCCCATTACTCTCTCGTCCAGAGAGACGGGGTGTAAGTGAGCTTGGTTCGTTAAGAAGTACGTTTGGCAGTTTGTTAGTCGGTAAATTTAGTTGGTTTGTTCAGTTTGTTTGTAAGCTTGCTAGTTAGTTAGTAAGTTAGTTCGTTAGCTAGTTCGTTTATAGTGAGTGAGTGAGTGAGTTAGTCAGTCAGTAGTACATAAGATAGTAAGTTAATTAGTTGGTTAATGAATCAGTTAGGAAGTTACATAGTTAGTAGGTTAGTTAGTTAGTCAGTTACTTACTTACATACTTATTTACTTCGTTCGTTCGTTCGTTTGTTAGTTCGTAAGTAGTAAACTAGTTCGTTTGTTCTTTTGTTCGTTAATATATCAAGTCAGTTGGTTGGTGGGTTAGTTGGTTAACTACGTAGTTAGTTAGCTAGTCAGCTCAGTTAGTTAGTTAGTTACCACTTTGAGTTCAACTTACAATGACGTTAATTGACAGGGCCAAAAAACGTGGCTCTGTGCACGTAGGAAACATCGATGTGCCCTTTTCTGTGATCGAAGTTATATTTTTTTGTAATATATATATATATATATATATATATCCCCCTTTTCGCTTTGTTTCTACGTGTCTGTTAAGTCAGTGTCCTAATGCCAGCGGAAATGTTTACCTGCACCTGTTTTCCTCCCTGCCTTTTTTTGTTCCTTTTGGATTACTTCGTTCAGCCCCACAGAGAGTCATGGCTGGCTGGCTGGACTACAGCAAAACTGAAACGGCCAGAGAGCGAGCTTTTGTCAGCTCCTTTAGTGCAGTGAGCGAGTTCTTACTCATTCTGCGGTAGGTAGATAGATAGATATACATGTAGCTCGGTAGGCAGCTGGGTAGGTACGTAGATAGGTAAGTAGCTAGCTAAGTAAATAGGTTGATTGATTGATTGATTGATTGGATGGTTGATTGATTGATTGATTGATTGATTGATTGATTGATTGACAGATAGGTAGACAGACAGACAGATAGGTAGATAGATAGATAGATAGATAGATAGATAGATAGATAGATAGATAGATAGATAGATAGATAGATAGACAGACAGAGAGTTAGAGAGATAGAGAGATAGAGAGACAGATAGATGGGTAAACACATACACAGATGGACGGGTAGATTTAAAGATACGTAAACATCGATCGATCGATCGATAGACAGACAGATACATACATACAAACATACATACGCAGACAAATAGTTCGAGAGAGACGGACAGTCAGACAGACAGATAGTAAGACAAAGAGAAAAGAAGAGGAGAGAGAGAGAGAGAGAGAGAGGAGAGAGAGAGAGAGAGAGAGAGAGAGAGGAGAGAGAGATGGATGGATGGATAGATGGATTGATAGTAGTATAAAACAGTTGGGCGGGCTGGCTGGATACAAATACACACCACAAATATCAACCAAATTTGCGACCCTCAAAACCTCAACTGTTATTTAAAAACAACGATAACAATTACACGTACCAGTGACCGGGCACTGGACAAAAGTCCGGATGGTTAGCTCGCTGTCCGTCTAGACTGAAATATCTTATCGGTTAAACTATTCAGAAAGCGGAAAATTAACTTATTTAGCAGCGAAATCACCAGAGTCACGGCGATAGCGATTGCTTGTATAGTAGTCCTTCCGTTTCTTGTTTTCCGATTTGATTGTCCATCTTGGCCGGCACAACCAGCGTGTTCGCAAACTACTTCCGTCCTACAACATGTTCTCTGTTCAGGAGCCGTCCAGTATCCGTGAAAACTGCTCTTTTTTTCTTAAATCACTGTCTTTTTGGCATACCAGCCCCATTCACAAACCACCCACTATCCACAAACTGTCCACTATTCACCATATCCAGAAAATTGTCCTCTCTCTCTTGAAATCCGACCTGCTAACCGCAAACCTCTGTACATAATATTATATTTTCCATTCGTTAGCAACCGTTCTATGTCAACGAACCAATCATTACACACAGCTTTCCTTCTAAACTATCCTCTACCCTCAAACTGCCCTCTGTTCGCAAACCGCCCTCTATACGCCGTCTATTCGCAAACCGCTTTCTACTCACAAACCACTGTTCTCGAAGCGTCCTTCACAAATTATCATGTATCCACAAACTACCCTGTATCTGTAAAACTTCCCGCTGTTGGCAAACGTCTTTGTTTACAAACCACCCTCTGCTCATAAACCACTCTCTGTTCTACAAACCGTCTGTATCCACAAACCGCGCTCAATATCCACAAAACGTCCACTATTCACAAAAGGACCTTTTTTCACAAACCGCCCTCAATTCACAAACCGCCCTCTATTCCCAATCCGCTGTTTTCAAATCGTCCTCTCAAATTATCATGTATCACAAACTGCCGTGTATCCATAAAACTTCCTTCTGTTGGTAAACCTCTGTTTACAAACCACTGTCTACTGATAAACCATTTTCTGTTCCAAACAGTCGTCTGTATCCACAAGCCGTGGTCGATATCCAAAAAAACACACACTATTCACAAGCTGTCCTTTCTGCACAAATCGCCCTCAGTTCACACTCGTTTACTGCAGTAAACACCCACTATTCACAACTGTCCTTTCTGCACAAATCACCCTCAGTTCACACTCGTTTACTGCAATAAACACCCACTATTCACAAACTGTCCTTTCTGCACAAATCGCCCTCAGTTCACACTCGTTTACTGCAATAAACACCCACTATTCACAAACTGTCCTTTCTGCACAAATCGCCCTCAGTTCACACTCGTTTACTGTTAAGTTTGGTCACGCTGTCATTCGACACTACCGCTTCGGCAAATCATGATCCTATTAAAGTCCTGTGTAGTATCAACACTTTCATGGACTTTTTTCAGAGTAGGGAAAGGATTCCAGTACACATTGCAACACGACCACTCATGTTTGAGTCGACAGATCTGGGCAGTTCTAAAGCTAGACTCTCTTCATCGTATTCTTAATCACGCTTTGTTTCCATAACTTCAAACAGTGTTTTAATGTTGCATAAAACTGACGTTTCAAAATCCATACCTCTTCGTCACCACTATCATCATCATCATCATCATCATCATCATCATCATCATCATCATCATCATCATCATCACTGTCGTCATTACCACTGTCATAATGAGCATCGTCTTCATGGATACCAAACACGAATCGTTTTGTGTTAACAAGCGAAAGATTATACGCCATGAACATTTTCGTAATAAAAACAAACAAACAAAAAAAATCATTTTCCATTTGCAGTTGCTTTCCAAATGACAAGAAAGACAAATGACACCAGAAAAAACGGACATAAAACATCACTTCTTGTTTCCGTAGTTTTGGCTCAGTTGCACCAGACTAACATCGGCGCCTCAAAGGCGAGCCGTATGAAGGATTACACTGAATATATTGGTGGACTCTTGGGTAAGAAGAAAGAACTTATGGTAAACTGGATCATTTTTGTTGTTTTTGTTTCTGTGTGACGCTATATTGGGACCAAAAGTTAAATGATTTGAGTAATGTCTGTTCATTCAGATATGTTCTTGCTGAGAGAGAGAGAGAGAGAGAGAGAGAGAGAGAGAGAGAGAGAGAGAGAGAGAGAGAGAGAGAGAGAGAGAGAAACAACACGTGCCTGGTGGCAGCACTGTTTTTAATTCTGTATTGATTTTCTATTTGATGTATGTCAGTGACTCATTTATCTCATGTACATCACGCTGAAGTTCACGACCCACGTCATGATCGACGATACAGTGATAATATTTTTACCAAATGTATTTCCAAAAATCATGTATCAGATTATTCTTTTTCCTTTTTGTCTTTCTTTGAATTTCATCCAACCGAGCTGCATAGTCCTGGATGTTTCATCTGATGTATATCAGCCTCCATACAATTTGCAGGATGCCGACATTACAGACGACCACGTCTCCACGAATGAGACAGAGTTGACCTTGACCGATTTCCTGTGAAATTTATGTCGATGCCTTTTTCGTGACCTTCAGTGCCTTCCTTTCCTAAGACCATCATGTCAGGGGTGATCGAGAAGTGATCAGCCTAAGTTGTTCATAGAAATCCTCGTCTCGTGATTCCCCGCCATAAAATGTCATTTCCCAAGTTGCTAGCATTGTCAATCCAATCAACGCTGTATCGTTCTCTTATATTTGATCTTGAACCATCCAGGCAACTTTCCGACTCCCCGGCAGTTTCCACTCTTGAGCTCCAGTAATCTCAGTACCCCCAGCTCCCCTACCCCCCCCTCCCCCCCAGTCCATTCCAATCTCCTTCTCCCTCATCATCCCTTACCCACCCACCCCACCTCTCTCCTTTGCTTTCCACCCACACCCCCCCCTCCCCCGTTAGCCCATATTTTGCCACTTTCCTTGAAATCTATTTTTTAAATCGTTCCGAAACTTTGAAGATTTCGAATGGCGTATACGGAACAATCTGCACGCAGTTAACACCTTAATAATGAAACTGAAACCGTCTTGCAATAAATCTCTCCGTCTCTTGTTAAAACTTTCGACAAACGACCTTTCAACCCCACGACCCTGACCTTGCTGGTGACGTAGGGAGGGTGATGACCTTGACCCCGCGGCGGTATGGTTGTAGCACGGGCTGTGTTGTGTGCAGACGACTATGCGACGAAGACGACGAGTTGAGCGAGGTGGAGCCCGACGCCGTGCCCACGGAGGTGCGAGACTGGTTGGCCTGACCTTCACGCGTTCCATGTCCAACATGAAGCGGCGTGGGGAGGAGAAGCCTCGCTTCCGCACCGTGGCCCAGGCCATCCGGGCTGGCATCATGGTGGACAGGTAGGAATGACGTGGCCTGGCCCACTGTGTGTGTGTGTGTGTGTGTGTGTGTGTGTGTGTGTTTTTGGGGAGGAGTAGGGATGGGGGTGGTGGGGGTTGTATGAGTGATTGGTTGATTTTGAGTGTATAAAAAAAAAGCCATTTCTTTCTTTCGTTGATTTTTTGTTGGGTTAGGGGGGAGGGGGGAGGGGGGGAAGAAAAGAGCAGAGAGGATGGAAAAAGGAAAAAGGGGGGGGGGGGGGGGGGGGGGGGGAAGAGAAGAGGGTGAAGGTTGGGTGCGTTGGGTCACTGTTCCTACACTTGCTTTGATTGGCCTGTTTGTTTGTTTGGGTTGGTTGGTTGGTTGGTGTCTGTCTGGTCAGCTGGCTTGTTGACAGCTGAGATAACTATTTCTCTTTTATTTGTTAATTTTTCTTTTTACATTTTTTTTTTTTTTAATCCTCTCTTGATTCGTTCATCTGGTTAGCTGATAGGAGGTGGGGAAAGGGAGGTGCTAAATAGGAGAGGGGAGGGAGGGGGGGCATTGTTTATCTGTTTGTTTTGTCTGTTTTGATTTTCAGTGTGTTTGATCAGATGGCCTCTTCTTGACAGCTGGGGCCGGCCGCTGTGTCTGTGTCAGTGTGCATTGAACTCATTATCTCCCCTGTTGCTTGATCTAGTTCTTGATAGGAGGAGCGGGGGGGAGAAGGAGGGGGTGCACCACTTCTGTGTTTGTATGCTGAACTGTAGGCTTAGTGTAGTTTGTATGCTGTGTGTGTGTGTGTGTGTGCCTGTTCAACTGCTTCGCTGAGTGCTTAGATTGTTTCTGTTTGTTTTATTCTTTGACACTGTCACGTCTCATTTCTTTTATCTGTTCGTCTAGATTCTTAACAGGAGGTTGTGAGGTGGTAGTGGTGGTATCGAGACAGGGGTTGGGTGGGGTGGAGGGGGCGATACAGTATCTGTGTGTGTTTGCGTGTTTGTTTGCTTTTGTGTTGTCTTTGGTTTGCTTTAGTGTTATCTTTGGTTTGCTTTAGTGTTGTTTTTGGTATGCAAGTTGATAACGGGGCCACTCGTTTTTGTTTATGTTTGTGTGTGTGTTTGTTTGCTGTGTGCTTGTTTATCTGTTCAGTGGTTGGTTGATTGATAGTTATGTTTGGTTGTTATTTGTATGTGGTTTATTTGTTTGTGCATCTGCTTGATTAGTTCGTTCACAACTGGTTGGCGTGTTTTCCTGCGTTTGTTTTTATTTTGTGTGTGGG
>JADBJO010002012.1:226358-241358 GCA_016801955.1 Conus betulinus | reverse complement strand
CAGTACAGTTGACATCCTTTGAATAGTTCGTTTTATGTGCACGAAGTGTCAGCGCTTTCTTTAGACTGTAGTGAATACAGTTCAGTGTTGCATATTTAAAAAAAATGCTGCTATTAGTGTTGGTGAATACAGTTGAAAATATTGGTTCACCTTGAAGACTATAGGAATTGGTGATGCATATTGTAGACTTGCAAACGATTGGCACGTACTTTAAAATATTGAAAACATTGATGCATATTGAAAACTATGGAAAATATATGTCCTATTGCAAACCACAAAAAAATCATTATACATTGAAAAAATACTAAAATCATCGACAGACAGACATTGAAGGGTACGAAAACAATTGTTACATATTGACAACATTAATACATACTGAGATCCACCAAAACACAAAAACTGGTACATGTTTGAAAACACTGGAATAGTCCTCTCTCTCTCTCTCTCTCTCTCTGTCTCTGTCTCTGTCTCTCTCTCTCTCTCTCTCTCTCTCTCTCTGTCTCTCTCTGTGTGTCTGTGTGTGTGGTGTGTGTGTGGAGAGAGAGAGAAGAGAGAGAGAGAGAGAGAGAGATCACCTATTACAAATAGTAAAATGTTGAACATATTTTTTGTATGCATTGAAGATAAAATCAAAATATCCATACATATTGAAAATTATTAAAGATATTCACACGCATTGGAAACTGGGAGGGGGGGAGTAGTAGGCTACATATTGACATTTATCGAAAACTTTATACATACCGAAGAGGATTGAAGGTATTGGTTGATATTAAAAACGAAACAAAAGTATACATTACAACCATACAAAATATCTGTGTTGGAAAAAAAACTATCAAAATAATGTGCAAACTGAACTCTAAATGGTATACAATGAGAAATGTAGAAGAAATATTAATGCACATGAAAAGTATTTAAAACATGTTAGATTTTTTTAAAAACTAAATATAGAAAATAATGGGTACAAAGTAAAAACTATAGCAGATGTCTGTTCATTTTGATACCTCTCAAAATTATCAGTAAAAAGTACCCAAGCTACTGGTACGTATAAAAAAAAACTGTGGAAAAATATTGGAACATATTAAAAACTCTAGAAAACGTATTCGTGTATCTTGAAAGCTTTCAAAACAATATTATATATCTGAGAGTAATGTAACAATTTGTCACACATTGAAATCTGTTAAAAACAAAAAAAAAAAAAAAACAAAAAAAAATATCGGTACACGGTAATTTTTTTTTTGAAATATTTATATATACCCCAAACAATTGAAACATTGATGCATATTGAAGAAAACTGCGTAAAATAATGGTACATGTCCAAAGTATAGAAACGTTATTGACACTAAATTATTATTATCGAAAACTATAGAAAAGTATTTACGCATATCGAAAACTATTTAAAAGATTGGTCCATATTGAAAAATAGTATGAATAGTGATTCAAAGAAAAAAAAATATCGAAACCATTGCAAGATGATAGAAATTTGGCTACAAGTTCAGAACTGCAGAAAATACTGACGAATAATGATAATCATGGGGAAAAAAGGAAAAAATATATATATATATATATATATATATATATATATATATATATATATATATATATATATATATAAAATACCACTAAAATGCCTAATAAAATTCTTAAAATGCTCGACCCCTTGGGGAGCAAACATCTGTTAAAAAATAGGACACGTGCAGCCAATCCGCACGTGTAAACAGTGACATTGGGCCATATAAACACCGGCAGTAGACAACCCAAAACCATCCTGACGAGAGCCAGCGCTCGAAACAGCTGTCGATTTAAAAACTTCCTTTTACCATCCTATTTTGTAACAGATATATATGTAGGGAGAGAGAGAGATATTTAATAGATAGATAGATAGATCAATATCTCATCGGATGTTTCTTGGCAGTCCTGAACCATGATAAGCCCCATTCTCCAGGATGCGTTAGAGAAAGGGCTGTGGAATTGACAATAAATCCGTGTTATCATGAAAGTCCCATAGCCTGGCTGTGTGCGGAGGACATTGTTAGAGGTTCATCGTGCCTAGAGCGGAGCCCCAACCTTTTGTTTCAGCAGCCTCGAGCTGCCCTGAACCGAGTCAGGTACCCATTTACTGCTGGATAAACGTAGAGGGTTTTAACGTAGAGGGTTTTCCTACAGGCCCTTGGTTCGAATTCCCGATCATCAGCACCGCTGCCGAATGCTCACAACCATTTGACTGCAGCTTTCTTCGCCGAAAAATATCCCGAATTTCGTGGCTTTTAAAAGTCTCGCAGGAACCCCCCCCCCCCTCCCTCTCTCTCGCTCTCTCTCTCTCTCTCTCTCTCTCTCTCTCTCTCTCTTTACTAGTCTTTTAGGGATGGTCTGTACGCTAGCCTTTCAGATAAAATGATTAAACCGAAGTCCCGTAGGCGACATAAATTTAGCGCAAGAAAGCGTAAGGGATGCGAGGCAAGATACAGATCGTCACACACACACACACACACACACACACACACACACACACACACGCGCGCGCGCGCGCGCGCGCGCGCGCGCACGCACGCACGCACGCATAAAGACAGGGAGTGAGGGAGGACTCTAAAAAAAAAAAAAAAAAAAGAAAAAAAAAAAAAAAAAAAAAAAAAAAAAAAAAAAAACAAAAGACAGAGAAAAGCCTGCTTCAGTGGATTTAGTTTCACAGGCCACCCGACCACACGGCGCTTTCTAGAGCTGTCACCGCTCAAAGAAAGGGGGGGACCAAGTCGTGCACAAACAAACAAACAACAGTAATCATAAACGACTCGCTTTTGACCTAGACTCTTTCTTAATGAATGGATGGCCCGACCCTCTGGGAAACAGTCCAGCTTTCCACGCAGAGAAATCCTTAGAGTCGGTAAGGCCAATCCATACACTACAACAATGCAGTGACCAGATCGATGGGGACATATACATCAACGCGTTAATCAGACAGGTCGCGCGGTTTTACAGCAGCAAACACGGAGCGATTCCGCTCGTGCCGTACTGAAAGATACCCGGACCCTTTCATTCTCGGGAGGACTGGCGGCCGGTTGCACCACAGGATCTGTCAAAGCAGAGGTTGGAGGGCGAGAACTCTCTGTCCCGCGGAATCGGTTCCCAGAAAGTTTGTGGAGGCTTTTTTTTTCCTCTCTCTCTTTACTTTTTTTGGCGCTGGTGGTGGGGTAGCCTGATTTGGCCCGAGGCCCCAATCAATGGTAATGTCTTTGTCACCGGTACACGGGTCTGCTGTACCAGTCTGCAGGGTGGAGATAGTGCCGGCAAATGAGGTGCGACATGCTCTCGATTGCATCGCTTGTTCTCTCTCTCTCTCTCTCTCTCTCTCTCTCTCTCTCTCTCTCTCTCTCTCTCTCTCTCTCTCACACACACACACACACACACACACACACACACACACACACACACACACACACACACACACACACACACACACACAGAAGAACGAGAGAGAGAGAGAGAGAGAGAGAGAGAGAGAGAGAGAGAGAGAGAGAGAGAATGAAATGGATTATACTTAAAATTTATTTCCTTGATAAAGCACAATTTCTGCACTTTGATATCTCTCTCTCTCTCTCTCTCTCTCTCTCTCTCTCTCTCTCTCTCTCTCTCACACACACACACACACACACACACACACACACACGCACACGCACACACATACACACACACACACACACACACACACACACACACACACACATACACTATATATATATATATATATATGTGTGTGTGTGTGTGTGTGTGTGTGCGCGTGTGCGTGTGTGTTAGAGAGAGAGAGAGAGAGAGAGAGAGAGAGAGAGAGACGCAGAAGAACAGTATTGAACAATAGGCTGTACGTAATCACCCACTCCTCGATTGAATACATTTTTCTGAGTTCTGATTTCGCTTTTATTGACAAACTGGTATCCGCCAAATGAGTCTGTCGAAAAAGTATTGTCCCTCACTTTGTCTTCCTTTCGTTAGGCTTTTTTCCCTTCCATCAGCTTCATAGGCATTACTATGTTTTATAATACTTTTGTGAAACACAATCAAGAGCCATGTCACTCTTCTCCCCTGAAAATTACAACAAAACATACCCAGTACATTGGACTCACTATGTATCATAATGATCCCTTGTTGAAAGACAGCGAAGAGTCATGTCACTCTTATCCCCTGGAAATTCGACCTAGTGTCAAAGTCTGTCTTTCCGTTTGTTTCATTTGTAGGTAAGTGACGTCGCATCATCACAAGAACACCTCGTTTCCAACTCCTCCTTGTCTGTGTCACAACCCTAGAGGAAAGTTTTCCTCTTGTTGGTAACCAGTCTCAATGGTGTCCTCATTCTTTCGTGCTTAGGGTCTGCAGGTACTGTGGTGTCCGTGGAAGTGAGTGCGTCAGTCCATCGTCCACCAGTGTAGAAGTGTCGGACAGGTATCCCCCCAGGTCCAACAACTCTCTTGCTATGGATTCTCTCTTTCGGAGACATATTTGACCCCCGCTGGTGAGATGCCAGTGGAAGTTCTTGTCTGACGCCTGTCTGTCAGATTACCAGGCAAGGTTTACATAGGGCGGTATCGGAGAGAAGTGAGTAGGAATAGATGGGGGAGGGGGGGGGGGAGGTAGGAATGGAGGAAAAGGTTTCTGGGATTGAGTTGGGATGGGGCAATAGGGTTACTTTCCGTGTAAAGATAGAGGGCAGGAAGCACTGTCAAACTTTTTGGCATCGTTCTGGGCATATACTATACATCAGTGTTTTGTATGTAACTGTAAGCAAGAAGTGATGGCAAGAACATTCCACAATCTATGCCGAAGTAATTGTAATGCTTTCTTTGAAGGAAATCCCGTTACTGCCGGACCATAATCAGAAACACAGAAATATTAAAACATTGATTGCTCTGTAGTCTTATCTTTCGGCTAGGAACGACAGACAGGAAAACAAACAGGCAAAACTCTCGTTAATGTTGAACGTGCAGTCAGAGAACATGCAGGTCCTGTTTCTCCATGCCGTATTGCTGGACCACGTTCTTTGGATTATATACAGCTAGTAAAACTCACCTTATTTCTGATCGTTCTCCCCCATGCACCCTCCTCTCTTCTGCTGTTCTCTTCCCTGGCTATTTTTCATTCCTTGTAATCTCTCTCCGTCTCTTTTCAATCTTGCGGAGCTTCTTTCTTCTGGTCTGCGCCAAAGTGGCACGAACTGCAAGCCAGTCAGGGCAGACCACCACGGAGCCTGAATCCCTCCCTCCCCCCTGGTGTCTTTCCGTTAACTTCAGGCTGTGTCCGGCCAATGTCTGGGGGATATTAGATGCACCTAGGCACCGGCCATTAAACGGCATCCACGTTCCTCCCATCCTCCTCGCCCTGTGGAATGGCCAGGTAGAAGGGGAACAGAAACTCGAGCAGCGAACTGCAGCATTGCCAGACTTCACGTGGCTATAAAGGAGCTTACTTGGTGTGATCATTGGCTTTTTGAGCTGGCACGTTGAGGAAATCGGATCTCGGTCAATGTTTTCATTATGTGTCAAATGACTCTTTTTTTTTTTTTTTCTTTCCTGGAGAGTGTTACCAAGGAACTTTCAAAAATGACTCTCGTCATGTCCATGTCAACACAATGATCGCTGTATTCAGTGATTTTAAAACTTGTAAGTTAAGTATGAAACGATCAATCATGTACGCACTCCAAGACAGGCAAACACACCCCCCGTTATGTCGGCACCCTGCATCCTGTCACCGTGACCCCCTCGATCTCCCATCTCTCTCCCTTTCGCCTCTACGCACACGCCCCTGTTGATGATTGGAGCCATTCACTCAGCGGGTATGTGCCCAAATAAAAGTTAAATGAAATAATGCTGTAGATATACTAGCTTAATGTTCCGGCGATTCTGTTGCGTACGAAGCAAAACTTTCTTTTGCGTAGAAACAAATGAATCAAAATAATATGTAAGGGAGAGTGTCGTGTATGAAAATCGATGATTTCGTTGATGACGGAAGATTTCGTTCTACAGGTTTTAACTCGTGAAACGTTTGTGTGATATAAGCTGGTTATCTACAAAAGTTTTTGTTTGTTTGGTTGGTTGGTTGTTTGTGTTGAAGATATGGGGCACATGGCGTTTATAAAACCTTGCATCTGATTGTAACGTAGATAGATGGATAGATCGATCGATGGATCTATCGATTGATTATTGTCAGTGAGATCAGATTACCCATGATATCAGTTTGTACGACATGAGATTTCATTAGACAATTTACATGAGAACAAAAACCTTCGGTGACCTACCCAATGCCACAAATAATTGCTGTATCTGAGTGAGATTCCATCTCCATCCACTGACTCATTAGCTATGCAGAAAAAATACCAGTGCTAAAACACTGACAGCAATAAAGTCGTAGTGTTACGTCTGATCAAACAGCCACGTGTTTTATTCATGGCGGTATTGTAACCAAACAAAGCAGGTGCTGTTTGTCATTCCATTTCACGTCATCACGTTCACCGCACTTTATGACCGCAGTTCGGATGGAAACTCCGCTTACTCCTGGCTGCCATTGCCATTCTGTAGCAACCATGCACTCTTCTTTCTTCAGACGTTTTCCCCTCCACCTTTCCGTCGCTCGAGCTAATGCCAAAAGCCTCTCTGCCCGATCCACGACAAACGGCGTAAAAATTTTAGAAGCCACCAGTGGTAGCCAACGTTTGAGCTGACAATCTCGCTCCTCCGTGGTGTCTTGCTGTTAACATCCAGGCTGCTTTCAACTCATTCCGGGATGACATTAAAGGCAACCACCACAATACATTCCATCAGGGTTCTTCTCGTCTTGCCTGTAGAATTGTCGGGCGGTGGGAAAACAGGAAGCTGTGAAGAGAAATGCTGCTCGCGGAATCTCACGCGTCAGTGAAGAGGGCTTAGATTGTGTACACGCTGGCTTTTTGCTTTGGAGCATTAGCGGACACGGACATTTTTGTGTTGTTGCTGAATTTCTTAATATGGCATGACGACGGTTTTCTTCATCAAGAGTGTTTAGAATGGGGGGTTAATTTTTTTTTTTTTTTTTTTTTTTTTTTTTTTTGGGGGGGGGGGGGGGGGGAGTTGCAATGGTGGTGATGATAATCAATGTTTTTTTTTTTCTCTCCAGTTTTTACAAACATTGAAGTTCAAGACAAAGCAATTTATCATTCGTACACACTTCTGTCTTATATGCCACCTTCATCCCGTCCCATCCTTGATCCTTTTATTCTTGTGTTCCTCGACCCCACTGCCTCCCCACACTGTGCTGCTGCTGGCTTACTCTCTTCCCGCCCCTATACACCCATGTTGATCGCTGGAAAGACTTCAGTAACTGCTGTGTTTAGTATACACACACTAGACAAAAATGTCATACATGTTTTATTTAATAACTCTTTGCGTGGTTCACCATCTCACGGGACAGGAAGGACTACATGATTCACGCCATGCTGCCGACAGTAATACCTACCGTTGAGACAGGTTTTATATAGGTGCTGATGGACTGATCAGCTAATGAAAAATATCAGTATTAAACATGATCTGCCACATACACTCAGTGTTCAGTGAAGAATGCTAAATATCCCATCAAGTAAACAGGCACATCTGTTGTTTATGTCAGATGTGAAATCAGAAAAAAAACTTACCATGGTTATTCTTGCCCTTCCTTTCTGCGTCGTCACACACATGGATTTTTAAATCTACAATTCCACTGAAAACTCAGCCTTGTCATTCTGCCTTACTCATCCCCTTGTCTTCGTCCAAGTCATCCTCGGCTTCTTTCCATCTCTTATGCTCATTTCTTCAGTCTTGTGTTAAATGCCCGCCTGTTGCCGTGCTGCGCGCCACATGGCGTGAATTTCCAAGCCAGAAGTGGCCGGCTATTGTTTGTGGATAGAGTACTTCGCCCCTCCATGGTGTCTTCCAGTAAACACCTTGGCTGTTTGTGGCTTCTTCCTCCTTGCCCTGTACAATTGACGGGGCGTTGGGAAACAGGACACTCAGGAAGCGAAATGCAGTATCCTTTGATCTCTCGAAACTAAGAAGCAGGTTACTTGGTGATCGTGTGGTCACAAGCGTTTTTTCGTTTGTGTGCAAGCGGAAGCGGTTCTCAGTATTGGAGGTCTTAAGGATGGGGGATGATGATTAAATTGAATGACTTTTTTTTTTAGTTTCCTGTAGAGTGTCAAGGTGGGGTTTTAATGATGATTTCAGGAACTTTGATCGTGATGATCATGTTTTTTAAAGCGTTTTTTAAAAATTCGAAGAAAACGTAACATTACTGGTCAGAAACATGCTGGGTTCTGTTTTTCCCTGCTATACTGCTGGGTCACGTGCTCTGTATTTTATATGCCTAGTAAAACTCAGCTTATTTCTTGTCATTCTTTTCCCAGCTTCCTGCTTTTCTACCGTTCTCTCCCTCGGCTGCTTTTCATTGCTTGCCCTCCCTCTTTCTTCAGTCAGTCATGTGAAAAACCTCTGTCTTCCTGATCTGTGCTAAATGACATCAGCTGCAAGCCGTTAATGGCAGGCCAGGACGGAGGCGGAGTCCCTCTCTCCTCTGTGGTGTCTTCCTGTTAACACCCGGCTGTGTTCGGCTAATGTCTAGGTGACATTATGGGCATCCGCCATCAAACGCCGCCAGGGTTCCTCCTTCCCTGCTTGCCCTGTGGAATTGCTAGGTAGAGGGGGAAGAGGAAACTCCAGCAGCGAACTGCAGTATCTCCAGACTTAACGTGGCTGTAAACGTGGATCCTCTGTGTAATCAATAATTTTTTGGCGTTGGCGTTTTAGTGAAATCGGATTTCAGTCAATGTTTTCGTTCTATGTCAGATGACTCTTTTTTTTTCTGTCTTCCAAGAGAGTGTTAAGAATGAAATTTTAATGATTTCATTTATTCCAAGGCAATGATTTTAGAACTGTTCATATTCAAATGCAGGCGATCCCCCTCCCCACCCCCCCCCCCAAACATTGGCATCCTGCTACTTGTAACTTTGCCCTTTGATTTCCTCTCTCTGTCTATCCTCCACACAGATGCCCTTTTGGTAATCAGATAGGCGTACGTAACCCATTCACTTGGCTGGAACACGCGTGCAAAAAGTTAACTAAAATACCTCTGTAGATATGTTGGTTGAATGCTCCAACGATTCTGTTCCTTGCTACACAAAATGTTTGTTATGTTTCGAAACTAATAAATAAAATTAATTTACCAGGCGAAAAGATGCGTGCCTGAAAACTCATATTTGAATAAAATGCAGTAACAACATAATTTCATTGTACAGGTTGTACCTCGTCAAACTTTTGTGTAGTATTACTCTGAATGTCTACAAATGTTCTTTATCTTTTTATTTATCCAGGATGATATATTCTTAGCTCTTTTCTGTTTGGCACGGGCTGTTTTTTTTTTTTCTTTAAGGTATGGAGTAAAGATCTTTTAGAAAATGCTGCGCTTTAGCAGCTAGCATCTTAGCATGTATATAGACGACCATAAGTAAGATCAGACTACGCATCAGGCCAGTTTGTTTAGCGTGAGACTTCACAGGTGTGTGACATGAGACCAAGAACCTGTGGCGACCCACGCTATGCCACCACTGATTACTGTCCCTGGGGGTAGATTCCATCTCCAACCACTGATTGTATTTAGCTAAGCAGAACAAGCATCAGTACTAAACACGGACTGCCATGTAGTCTTAGTCTTCAGCAAAGAATGCAAAACGTCTAATTAATCGAACAGCTACGATGAAGTTGAAGATTTTGCCAAACAAAGCAAGTGTTATTTATTGGTACCATTCCACTTTATCATGATCACCGCACGTTACGACTGGAAGTCGGGTGGAAAAACTCCGCTTACTCCTTGCTGCAATTCATCGCCATTCCGTTCTGATCATGCACTCTCCTCTCTTATCCATCTTTTTCTCCATCTTTCTGTCACCCTCTCTAGGGTGAAAAGCCTCTCTGCTTGATCTGCGAACAAACGGCGTACATTTTCTAGGGAAGTAATGGTAGCCATTGTTTGTGCTGAATACCTCGCTCCTCCGTGCTGTCTTCCTCTTAACATCCTGGCTGCTTTTGGCTAATGCCGGGATGACACATTAAAGACACCCCGTCACCAGAACATTCCATCAGGGTTCTTCTTCTCGTCTTGCCTGTAGAATTGTCGGGTGGTGGGAAAACAGAAAGCTGTGAAGAGATATGCTATTTGCGAAATCTCACGCGTCAGTGAAGAGGGTTTACTCTGTGTAATCGCTGGCTTTTTTTGCTTTGGGGCATTAGCGGAAACGAAAGCGTTGTCTTTTGTTGTAGAATGCTTTTTATGCGCAAAATGACGATTTCCTTGTTCTGAGATAATGACTAGATTAGGGTTTAATGATGTTGGGGCAAACGGCTGTGATGGTGATAATGATCAGTACTTTTTTTTAAACGTTTAAAAACTTTGAAATACAAAATTTATCGTTCACACGTTTCTCAGAAACATTTCACATCATCCCTCATATATCCTACGTCATTTCCTTCATGTTATTTCACACACACACACACGCACGCACGCACGCACGCACGCACACACTTCGCTCCATCCTTGCCGTTGTTTAACTCGCTACCCACCCGCGCATAGCTCCTTTGATCCTTGGAGAGACTTCAGTGACAGGCGTACTTAGTATGCACACACAAGAACGTGGTCTGAGATATATTGTATCGGTTGAATGTTTGAATGATTCGAAATCTTGCATCCCAAAGGGGCTGCTCAATTTTGTTGAAATAATAACACATGTTTAAGTATGCATAACATGTAGAGTGCGTTAAGATGACTCATGAAATCTAATGACTCTGTTTCTTCCTGTAGTGGAATCGGGGTTCTTGTTGATGATTTTGGAGTCTGTGACAGCGATGACATGTTTTTTTTTTTTTTTTAAGAATGATATAAATTATTCATCAGAATTGCAAACATATACACGTACCCCCCCCCCTCCCCGTCACCACACACACATAACCTTTGTCATGCCCATCTCCCCTCCCCTCCTTCCTCCCCTCTCCATCCTCCCTTACTTTCACTCACACACACACACACACACACACACACACACACACACACACACACACACACACACACTCTCTCTCTCTCTCTCTCTCTCTCTCTCTCTCTCTCTCTCTCTCTTTCTCTCTCTCTCTCACACACACACACACACACACACACACACACACACACACACACACACACACACACACACGTGCGTGCGCACGAACATAAGCGCACGCACGCACACACACACACACACACACACACACACACACACACACACACACACACACACACACACAAATTAAATCAAAGGATTTTTGGTTGAATGGCTTACATATTCCAACTCTCGTAACCCTAAGATTTTCTTCCGCTTACAAACACATAATAGATATAAAGACACTCTCTTTTCTTTGGGGTGTAGAGGGATGGAGGAAGAAATCATAACCATTGATATTCAAATAGAGTAGGACTGGACACTTTTAAACAAGTTTCATCTCATCACGTTTTTCTGCAATGTTAGCATGAGCAGACAAATGAAAATCTAAGGTGAAGTAGTACTAAGGTTTTGTTTTTCAATTGTATATTAGTCTTTTGTGTTTGTAGTCAACCAATAGTCTCCAAACAGTCGTGAGAAGACAACAAACCAAAACAGTAAGTTTGAGTGTCTGGTATTTTGTCTCTCCGTCACTGTCTTCTCTTCGTTTTTAGTTTCTGTTTTGTTTACATCAATTTGAAGGGGGAGGGGGTGATGGAGGGGGCTGATTCTGTGTTTGCAAGTTCGCATGTTTGTTTGTTTGCTTTACTCCTTTAACATTGTTTTATTTATTTCCTTACGTAGAGATGTTTGACGTTCGTTTCGTATGGCAATGTTGATCTTTCATTCCATGTGCCCTGTGTGCTCAGGATATATCGGCGAATGTCTAGCTCCGATGTTTGACGTTTGTTTCGTATGAGGATGTTGATCTTTCATTCCATGTGCCCTGTGTGCTCAGGATATAATGGCGAATGTCTAGCTCCGATGTTTGACGTTTGTTTCGTATCAGGATGTTGATCTTTCATTCCGTGTGCCCTGTGTGCTCAGGATATATCGGCGAATGTCTAGCTCCGATGTTTGACGTTTGTTTCGTATGAGGATGTTGATCTTTCACTCCATGTGCCCTGTGTGCTCAGGATATATCGGCGAATGTCTAGCTCCGATGTTTGACGTTCGTTTCGTATGAGGATGTTGATCTTTCATTCCGTGTGCCCTGTGTGCTCAGGATATATCGGCGAATGTCTAGCTCCGATGTTTGACGTTCGTTTCGTATGAGGATGTTGATCTTTCACTCCATGTGCCCTGTGTGCTCAGGATATATCGGCGAATGTCCAGCTCCGATGTTTGACGTTTGTTTCGTATGAGGATGTTGATCTTTCACTCCATGTGCCCTGTGTGCTCAGGATATATCGGCGAATGTCCAGCTCCGCGGGTCTCCATGTGCCTCCCCCTGTCCTGTTATTGTTGAAGGTGAGACCACGGCACACGGCACTGGGTCACGAAACTGTAAACCACATCATATCACAGCACAACAGTACGATGTGGCACTGCTCACCCAGCACAGCACAACACAGTAATGCAGTATTATGTGGTTCAATTCGCCATCAGAACACATGCCCGGTAATGCAGCATGATGTGGCACAGCTCGCTGTCACAGTGCAGCACAGTAATGCAGTATGATGTGGCACAACTCGCTGTCACAGTGCAGCACAGTAATGCAGTATGATGTGGCACAACTCGCTGTCACAGCACAATGCAGTAATGCAGTATGATCTGGTTCAAATCACAATCACAGCACATTACGGTAATGCAGTTTGATAAGGCATAACTCACCATTACAGCACAGCATAGTAATGCAGTATGGCATGGTACAACTCGCCATTACAGCACAGCATAGTAATGCAGTATGACATGGTACAACTCGCCATTACAGCACAGCATAGTAATGCAGTATGACATGGTACAACTCGCCATTACAGCACAGCATAGTAATGCAGTATGGCATGGTACAACTCGCCATTACAGCACAGCATAGTAATGCAGTATGACGTGGTACAACTGGCCATTACAGCATAACACACTAAAGCAGTATGAGACAATGCAATTCAGCATCACATCGTAGCACAGTAATGCAGTGTGATGTGGTATAACTCACCATGACAGCGTAGCACAGTAATGCAGTATGATGTGGTATAACTCACCATCACAGCGTAGCACAGTAATGCAGTGTGATGTGGTATAACTCACCATCACAGCGTAGCATAGTAATGCAGTATGATGTGGTATAACTCACCATCATAACGTAGCACAGTAATGCAGTATGATGGTATATAACTCACCATCGCAGCGTAGCACAGTATTGCAATATGACGTGGTATATAACTCACCATCACAGCGTAGCACAGTAATGCAGTGTGATGTGGTATAACTCACCATCACAGCGTAGCACAGTAATGCAGTATGATGTGGTATAACTCACCATCACAGCGTAGCACAGTAATGCAGTGTGATGTGGTATAACTCACCATCACAGCGTAGCACAGTAATGCAGTATGATGTGGTATAACTCACCATCACAGCACAACACTCTAAAGCAGTATGACGGGGTACAACTCACCAACCAATCACAGCACAACACAGTAATGCAGTATGATGAAATACAACTCAACATCAAAGCACAACATGGTGATGAGCATGACAAGGTACAACTTGCTATTACCACATGGCGATGCAGTATGATATATGGTACATCTCACCATCACAACACACAACACGGTAATGCAGTGTGATACACCACAGCATGCTCCCACAGCACAACCTGCCAGTACAGGATGATGCAGCACAACGAACCATGAAGCAAAACCCGGTAATATACAGTCCCCACTCGGTACAGGACAGTCTCCCAGCACAACACAGCGATGATTATGATACAACACCTCATCACAGCGCGCAGTACAGTGTCACACCACAGCAATACAGTATGCCACGACACGACATACCATGCCCGCACAAGACAGAATATAGCACTGTGTGTGTGTGTGTGTGTGTGTGTGTGTGTGTGTGTGTGTGTGTGTGTGTCATCCTCTTTATTATGACAGAAATGGTGATCTGGGTACTGGTCTTTCAGAGAACATGATTTATCAAGGTCTGAGGTGCAGCAGTACCATTCATTTCAAACGCATGAAAGAACCCTCTGCAACACATTAGATGTCACGTGCGAAATTCGACGCAGATTCAAGCAACAACGAAAAAGGGAGAAGGGGTGGTGGTGGTGGTGGACGCTGCACTATTGGACCATGCTGTCCTTGTGGGGAAAAAAAAAGCAGCTGGAATTATTCTCACCGAAATATGACGTGACAATGATTCACCACAAAACAGTACAACATAAAACGGTTAGGTGGTGCTGGGTCAAAACAGAATCCCGCTAAGCTTCACCGAATGTCTCTGCAGCAGAAGTGCGGTGTCTGTTCTGGTGGGGTGCTGCATGGCAGCCTCATACCGACAGCACTGGGTGTATCTGCTTGCGCTGGGACTACCATTGAACGAGTCTGGGTGAGGCTGTGCGCAGGGACTGCCGAAGGGAGCAGGGTGGGATTAATGCGGCTTGCAGAGGCCGAGGATGATGTGACGGTACAGACAGAACTAACGATCCAAAAAACAAGTATAGTACACTGCATACACTGATGTCTATGTTGATAGTAAAGCAATGAACATTGCCCCCCTTCTCCCCTGCCACCCCCCTCCCTCCCTCCAACACCTTTTCTAATTCCCCACCTTATTCTGCCACCATCCCCTCTCCTCTTTCCTTCCTCTCCCTCCACTGGTCTCCTTCGTTCCATCCACGTAAGAACACGCGTCTCAACGTTGTGCGGGTCCTGTGCAGAACTTGGACGACTGGTCCTTCAATGTGTTCGCGGTGAACGACGCCTCGGAGAACCATGCCCTCA
>JADBJO010002012.1:201358-203858 GCA_016801955.1 Conus betulinus | reverse complement strand
TTTTTGCCTGAAGAAGGCCCAGAGGTCGAAATGCATTGTGTCTTGTCCTGTAGTTTGTCTGTGTCCTTCCGGTAACTAACGCCCTCTCTTTCCAGATTTAAGACAATTAACACGGAGAACGAACAGATGGTCCCTCATCTCTTCCAACTGAGTGCAAAAACGCGACCAGCCTTCCGAGCTTGTCCTTAGCAACGCGGTGGGCTTAAAAACACGCCTTTTATTTATTTAAATATCTATTCATTAATTTGTTTATTTAATCGCTTGCTTATAGTTGTGTTTTTTTATCTATTTGTCTTTGTTCATTTATCTTCAATTTCATTATTTTGCTTTTTACATGGCTACGAAATGCAGTGCCCCATAATCATTCTATTGTCGAATAAATTGCTCTGCACCACATTTCACATCGGCAGTTAGCCGTCGTCAAATATTTTTTTTAAAAAGACAAAATATCTGTGACAAGATTGCACATGTCGCTGTCGTCGCGCCATGTCTTTCGTTGTCTGTCTGTCTTTCTCTCTCTCTGTCTCTGTCTCTCTCTCTCTCTCTCTCTCTCTCTCTCTCTCTCTCTCTCTCTTTCTCTCTCTCTCTCTCGCTCGCTCGCTCGCTCGCTCTCCTTTGCTTCAAATTAAGCCTGTTTTCGTGTACTTGACCTAATGAACAAGATTCCGGGTTTGGACAGCAGCCCTTTTTCTGGGTTTTTCATGGGGATTCTGGTGAGCTTTTTTTTTTTTTTTTCAATTCTACGAGTGCTTCTGTTCCATAGCATCCGACATTTTTAGTGCTCATTTGGTAAGTGACTACCCCTTTACCCCTCCGATATTCCACCCTTCTCTCTCTCTCTCTCTCTCTCTCTCTCTCTCTCTCTCTCTCTCTCTCTCTCTCTCTCTCTCTCTCTTGTTTTTTGTTCTTGCTTTCCTTCTTCTTCTTTCTTCTTCTTCTTCTTCTCTTCTTCTTTTCTTCTTGTTTTTATTCTGGTTCTGGTTCTTGTTGTTGTTGTTGTTGTTGTTGTTGTCCTTCTTCTTCTTCTTCTTCTTCTTCTTCTTCTTCTTCTTCTTCTTTACTGTAGAGTGTATACACATACATCAACCTTGTTACTGTAGAGTGTATACACATACATCAACCTTTGGCAAGCCGCCCTGGATATGGTGCAGCGCAAAGGGACCAGGGAAGTGGGCTAGTCCTCAGACGGTATCGCCTCTTCCTCTTCTGTAGGAACTGAAACAGAACTTCACTCCTTTTCCATTGTTTGGCTGTATTACCTGGCCAAGAAGGCAGATATATTAAGTTTCAGAGGAATTCACTCGTTTTGGAGGAAATGGCGCGCGCGCGCGCGTGTATGTGTGTGCGCGCGCGCGCGTGTGTGTGTGTGTGTGTGTGTGTTTTGTGTGCGTGTGTGCGCGTGCGTGTGTGTGTGTGTGTGTGTGTGTGTGTGTGTGTGTGTGTGTGTGTGTGTGTTGTGCCGGTGGTGAGGGGGCGTGGGTATGGGTGTAAGTGCGTGCGTGCATGCGTGTGAGTATGTGCGTGTGTGTGTGTGTGTGTTTGTGTGTGTGCGCGCGCGCGCGCATGTGTGTGTGTGTGTGTGTGTGTGTGTGTGTGTGTGTATGTGTGTGTGTGTGTGTGTGTGTGTGTGTGTGTGTGTGTGTGTGTGTGTGTGTGTGTGTGTGTGTGTGTTGGTGTGTTTTGTGTTGGTGTGCGTGCGTGCGTGCTTGCGTGCTTTTGATTTTTGCTACGTAAGTGGGCATGAATGGGGGAAAAAAGTCACATATTGAATGCGGGCCGCATCTTAAGCGCCTGGTTCTGTCCCAAAATATAGGAGCATCTAAAAGCGCCTGGTTCTGTCCCAAATACAGGAGCATCTAAAAGCGCCTGGTTCTGTCCCAAATACAGGAGCATCGAAAAGCGCCTGGTTCTGTCCCAAATACAGGAGCATCTAAAAGCGCCTGGTTCTGTCCCAAATACAGGAGCATCTAACAGCGCTGCAAATAGACCCCGCCCATGACCACCTCCTTAGGGCAGCCATGAGGAGGGTTGCCGAACCTGTTTCCACTGGGAAACGAGCTCTAAAAACACCCCTTACTTCACAACACCGTCGCGCTCCTCTCCATCAACGATACCCTCTCTCTCTCCCTCCCTTCCTCCTTCCCCACCGCTTCCCATCCCATCCTCCGCCTCACCTCCCTCCCACCCCCACCCCCCATCCCCCATCCTCCCTCCTTCCCCTCCCTCCTCTTACACCTTCCCATTGTTTAAAACTGGGGCCGAAGTCAATCATTATCTCTCCGGTAATGAAATATTCATTGGCACGAAAACCTTCGATGACACAAAGCGGAGTGGATGTCTTTTTTCTCCCCTCTCTGGCCAGCACGCTGCCAGAGCGATCCGATGATATTGCCCGTTCCATCAGTCCAGAATGTATTAATATAATGGTTGGGGGGATTTGTTTTATTCGTTTTAAGATTGATCAGATTGTCTCTGGCGTGAAAATATTTTCTTTTTTTTT
>JADBJO010002012.1:191358-193858 GCA_016801955.1 Conus betulinus | reverse complement strand
AAAGTGCATTCGACTCTGTAGACATTCGAAATAGAATGGTATGTCCTTCAGGGCGTTCGGATGAGAGGACTTCATTTCACCATCCGTGGCCAGTCCTTGCCTGGTGAAATTGCTGCGCATCGTAACTGTACAGTGTAGACTCTAGTGTTTCATTCTAGCAGACTCTTAACACGTTGATGCTCTAGTATTTCACTTATACACATTCACATTGCAGTTGCTCACTGCAGCATACATCTTTTATATAGCGATTTACTGTATTTCTTCGTACCACGTATCTTTACATGCAGATTACTGGATTTCATAATAGCATGCAGTTTTTGAACGGCGAGTTTGGGTCGGGTCGTAGGTTCTACCCTTACATGGCAAACCTGCAACATGCATCCATACACAGTGAAGCTGCAGTCTTACAGCGGCAGCTTGTCCTGATGGCAAAGTGGGATGGCGGCGTGTTCAAACGGCGCGGTGTGCTTGCAGCATCGAAAAGTCCAAGGCGCTGTCTCTGGTGCTGCACTGTGCCGACATCAGCCACCCGGCCAAAGACTGGGACCTCCACACCAAGTGGACCTCCTACCTCCTGGAGGAGTTCTTCAGACAGGTCAGTGCCCGTGTAGTGTGCACTCAGAGGTCTGTGGAACGATTAGTTTCTCTCTCTGTGTCTCATCTCTCTCTCTCTCTCTCTCTCTCTCTCTCTCTCTCTCTCTCTCTCTCTCTCTCTCTCTCTCTCTCTCTCTCTCTCTCTCTCTCTCGTCTCTGTCTTTCAGGTATCTCTGTCTGTCTGCCTGCTTGCCTGTCTGATTGTCTCTCTCTCTGTCTATGTCTGTCTGCTGCCTGTATGTCTGTCTGTCTGTCTGTCTGTCTCTCTCTCTCTCTCTCTCTCTCTCTCTCTCTCTCTCTCTCATATATATATATATATATATATATATATATATATATATATATATATATATATATATATATGCAAAGTCATTATTATAATGACAAGAATTGTTAGCCTGCACTTGTTTTTCCCCACTACTTAATTGTTCAGCATTATATTGTTTGGTCAATCTGTGGGAGATTGCATCTCTTAGGAGATCCAAGTAAAGGCTGTCCTGCACAATTCTAAGCCACTGACAATGCTTGAGTTATTGAACAGTAGAGCTGACCACTCAGACTGTTCCATATCTTTTGATCTCCCTTGCATCCTTGAATGGATCCTCAGGCATAGGCTCAAAGATTGTCCCCTACTTTTATACTGTTTGCATAATGCTTTTAGTTTTTCAGTAACTTTTTTTTCCTCTCCACACTTTCGTTTTATTCTGTTTACTCTCCTTCGCTGGCTGCTTTGGGAGTGCTGTTGGTTCTTTTTTGATGGTGAGAACACCGCAGAATTATGGACTGGTGTGTTTCTATTTGACACCAGGAGCGCAGACACAATCAGCCGTGTCTCCCTGATGAGTCTGATCCAGCGGACGAAAGGCCTGGGAGCAGGCAATACAAACAGATCTGCCTTCAGAAAGCAGGCAATACAAACAGATCTGCCTTCAGAAGGGATCACGACGGTTCCCTCAGGCAGCTAGTGAAGGGTTTCTCATATTTATAATATATTTCCCCCGTTTTCTTCATTTTTTTTTCTCTGAAAGTTCAAATCCTTTGCAAAGTCATTATTACAATGACTGAAGAATTGTTAGCCTGCACTTGTTTTCCCCCACTACTTAATTATTCAGCAATATCTATATATATATATATATATATATATATATATATATATATATATATATATATATTATATATATATATGGTGGGGGGGATATGAGTAGAGGGAGAGAGGTATATACGTGTATGTATATATATGCGCGTATGTATGCGTGTGTTCATGTACAGTTTGTGTCTGCATGTGTTTATGCGTGTGTTTGAGGGGGGAGGGGGGGGATTGGTGTTTGTTTTTATAGCAACACAGACTCTCTCTTCTCATTCTATTGGTATGGGGAGCGTGTGTGTACGCACGCAGAGACATAGACGCTCATTCACGCGCACACACACACATACATATATACATTCATACAAAATACATAACGTACAAGCATACAACTATATGTAGGATGATCTGGAAAATGACTGTTTTGAAGTGAATTGCTGTTGCAGATTTATTCTGATTCACTCTTTTTTATCTTCATTGCATGCGCTATGACTAGCTGCAGATTTAATTAGAATTTCGGTGCTAATTGAAGGGGTATTTACCATTCTTTCCTTGACCGGGAACGCTGGTGTAGGACCCAGTGTGGCACTGCTTCTACGAATATCGTCAGAGGCAGTACGAGAGAGAGAGAGAGAGAGAGAGAGAGAGAGAGAGAGAGAGAGAGAGAGAGAGCAGATGCACTGTGTTTCACCCACTGTAGTTTTGTGTGTTACTCTGACTTGTAGTGGATACGGACGTGGAGGAGAGACTGAGTGAGACTTTTTGTTTTTTAAAGTTTTTGATTGGATTGTCATTGAAATGTTTATACATCTTTCGCGCTGT
>JADBJO010002012.1:166358-186358 GCA_016801955.1 Conus betulinus | reverse complement strand
GTTAGCTCAGAAGTGTGGAATGTATACACGATGTGAAATGTGTTGGCAGTTAGCTCATAAGTGTGGAATGCGTAACCATTTCTCCCACAGTTGTTGAATATGTTAATTAGTTTATGTCTTATACATTCGGGAAATTAGGTCATGAATAATTCATCATTTTTTTTTTTTTTTTCTTTTGAAACGGGTTGGCTTAAGATTGTGGACAATGAACTGCTGGCTTGAGAGTGTAGAGTGACTACTCTTGATTCCAACCTGTTTCTTTCTCGCCATGAACGTCCCCAATGACGTGACTACTCTTGATGCCAGCTCGTTTGTTTCTCACCATGAACGTCCTTGATGATGTTCCAGATGCAGAGGAACGGCAGCTGGCAGCGGCAGCACAGTCCCCTTCCCCAGTCCCCTCCCAGGAGACCGACGGCGCCGACCCCTCCCCCTCCCTCCAGCAGTCGGCCAAAGACAGTGAGGGCGGCCAGCCCGAGGTGGACCGGAGCAGCAAGCCGGTGTCGCACAGCAAGAGCGTGGGAGCCAGCACCACCTCGCCCGTCCCTCAGGACCAGGCGGCGGTGAACAGCGCTTCTCCTGATGTCAGTATTAAACCTGTTCTCAAAGGTAAGGAGTAAAGCGCCTGCCTGCCTGCCTACCTACCCGCCTGCCTGCCTGCCTCTCCCCGCCCACCCACCGTGCCGTGACTTCATCGTTCTGGTTTTTGGTCACTGTCTCGGTCTGGTGTGTCCAACTGCCTCTTCTGGCGTTCTTGGCCGTTGTTGGCTGACTGCTTGTTTCCTCCTTCTCTCTCTTCTTCTTCTTCCATTTCCTCTTCGTCTTGACGCTCTTCCTCTTCCTGTTGCTCTTCGTCTGTGCTGTTGCTGCCCCCTCTTGTGTGACTGGCGTTTTGACTGGCGTACACTGTGTGCTTACCTGGCAATGTTGGTCTGTGCTGGTTCGGTGTGGCTCCTTCAGACTGTTTCTATGTGATACACGTGCACACACGCCAGGGGGGGGAGGGGGGCCAGAGTCCCCTGTGTCGTGTTCCGTCTTCCTGTCTTGTGTGCGTCCCAGTGGAGCAGGGCGCCGGAGAGACTCCAGAGGCTTGGTGAAGAACTCGCCGTGGCCACCTGTTGCCGAGAGAGGAGGAGGACAGGGGAGCCACCTGGACAGACATGGCTGTGAAAACCAGCCGACGATCGGCTGCCCTGGGTTGTTGAAGGCAGCTGGACGTAATGACAAACACTCTTCCGCACACAGCTGGACAGTTTCACTATGATGTGGTTTTTGAAAGCTAGGCCGCTTTTTCCCAAACCAACCTCGCCGCCGCCTTGTGTGTCTGCTTCCTGTTTTCCCGACCCTTCACGATTTCCTGCACGTTGTGCTTGATCCCGACTGGCCGCCTGACGGTCTGAATGAAGATGGTGAGTGTGGGACACACAGGAGGTGAAACTCCATCATGTCGTGCCTCGTGTAGAGCCTGTAGACAGCCTTTCTTTGTCACACTGTGCTGATGCCTTCAAGGGTGTTTTTGCAGTCGGCTCAGTGGCGCCTTCCATGAACTTGCAAGCAGCGTGCTCACCCGTCTTTGTGGAGGGTGGACTGGGCTGAGTGGAGTGACAGTGGAGAAAGACTGGCATGAATGTTGCTTCTTCATGCCGACATTGTCTGCACAGGCCATGTTCATCACATGGGATGTTCGTGTACCAAGAGGAGAGCATCATCACAGAGGACTGTGTGAAGAGGAGAGTCTGCTGATGGCATTATCTGGAGACTATTGTCAGAGGACTGTGTGAAGAGGAATGTCTGCTGATGGCATTATCTGGAGACTATTGTCAGAGGACTGTGTGAAGAGGGGAGTCTGCTGATGGCATTATCTGAAGACTATTGTCAGAGGACTGTGTGAAGAGGAGTGTCTGCTGATCATTATCCTGGAGACTATTGTCAGAGGACTGTGTGAAGAGGGGAGTCTGCTGATGGCATTATCTGGAGACTATTGTCAGAGGACTGTGTGAAGAGGAGTGTCTGCTGATGGCATTATCTGGAGACTATTGTCAGAGGACTGTGTGAAGAGGAGAGTCTGCTGATGGACATTATCTGGAGACTATTGTCAGAGGACTGTGTGAAGAGGGGAGTCTGCTGATGGCATTATCTGGAGACTATTGTCAGAGGACTGTGTGAAGAGGGGAGTCTGCTGATGGCATTATCTGGAGACTATTGTCAGAGGACTGTGTGAAGAGTGTCTGATGGCATTATCTGGAGACTATTGTCAGAGGACTGTGTGAAGAGGAGAGTCTGCAGATTATTATCTGGAGACTATTGTCAGAGGACTGTGTGAAGAGGAGAGTCTGCTGATGACATTATCTGGAAACTATTGTCAAAGCAGTGCTGGCGAGTGGAAACCAAAGGCGAGCGCGAGGTGTAGATGGCAGAAAAGCTGTAGCACTGACGGAAGCGAAGTGGCAGGCATGGAATCAGTGTGCGCTGGCAACGCTGCAGGTGTGACGCCGTGTGCACAGGGTACTGAGTGAAAGGCCCACTCAGTGCCTCACCGAACTTGGAACCTGTGGACAGGTGATCTCCCTTGTAACAGCTTTCATCCCGATGTATAAGACGAGTTGATGTGAGGAAAATAAATTAGACAGCTAGTGGCATTCGGCATTGACATGGAGATCGACCTGAAGTGCGTCAGCTTTCTGGCAATGGGCGCGCGAGTTTGAAACGAGGCTGATTGTCTACGCATGATGAGTTGGAAAGCAAAGCATTGTGCAGAACCTCGGATGTGACGGAAAGGTTATGGTGTTGTGACATCCTTTTTTTTTTTTTAAAGTGTGATAGTTTTTTTATTTTTTGAGACATCACCCACCCCAAACTTTTGAGATGCAAATATACAGTTCTCAGTGACTGCAAATTCAAGCAGGGGAAACGTGTGCACTTCGCTAGCAGTGTGCGGCGGCGGTTTCAAATGGCTTCAAACATTCTCTCTCTCTCTCTCTCTCTCTCTCTCTCTCTCTCTCTCTCTCTCTCTCTCTCTCTCTCTCTCTCTCTCTGCAGCCTGATGCAAGCCTGAACACTCCCCTGAGAAGCCTGACTACCGATGAGGGAGATGGAGGGAGAGTGCAGTGAGGCTGGTGGTGTGCACAGTCAGTTTGGGGCTGTTCTACGGAAACTTCCCCCCCTCCCAAGGAGTGCTGTGTATCCGCCCCACTGCCTGTCGGCTTGTGTCTGCCTTGGGTTGCCATACCACGTCACTGCCTCCCCTGTTCCTCTGCATGCCTTCTTCTCTCCATCTCTCTCTCTCTCTCTCTCTCTCTCTCTCTCTCTCTCTCTCTCTCTCTCTCTCTCTCACTCACTCTGTGTCACTCTACGTACTCTTCATTGCTTTGTGTTGTTGTTCTTTTTTCTTTCTGTCCTTGGACTATGCAGCTACTGCTTTCAATTGAAGAGCAGAATTTTTTTTTTTTGTGTGAAGTGTGTGGTGTTTGCTTTTCATAGGACATCCAGTCAAAGTCATGACCTGTTTGTTCATTTGTTCCTTTCATGAGCATTTTATTCTCGGAATGGATTGATGGGGACAGATTACGGTGGTCTTCTCTCTCTGGCGGCGTCAGGATTTGTGAGTGGAACCTGTTACTTTGTTGGCATCACGTTGTTTTTTTTTGTTTCTCTTCAGATTATGCACTTGGCTGTTAGGAGTCGAAGACCTGTGAGTGGAAGCGCCTCTCCCGATGTGCACTGACTTCCTGTTAGGCAAGCTGTGCTCTGTTACCAGACAGCCTGTTCTCAGGTACAGGAGGTCACGTGCGTGTTCATGTCCTGCTGTCTGGCTGAACTGGGCGCTTGGTCATGTCCTGCTGACTGGCTGAACTGGACGTTGGTCATGGATGTTTGCGCGGTTCGGTCGTGATCAATCTGCAGTAGCAGTAGCTAACACGTGAGAGAGAGAGAGAGAGAGAGAGAGAGAGAGAGAGAGAGAGAGAGAGAGAGAGAGAGAGTCTTACATAATCTGCCCTTGAAATGAACAGAGATTTGCGAACTATCAGTAAAGACGATCATGGTCTCTTAGAAGATTTTCTTTTCTTTTTTTTTTTTTTTTTTTTTTTTTTTTTGGGGGGGGGGGGGGGGGTGGGGGGGGGGGGAGGGTTGTGGAAGTGGAATCTTAGTGAGACGAAATGACGGTGTGGATGAAATATGTTGCTGTCAGTGCCCGGCGTGTTTGTGACAAGTTAGCAGGTCAGCTGACGTCGCAGCCAATCACCACACAGTAGCGAAGAGTGGAGTGTCCACACCGCTCACACCCACAGCATATCCATGAGCCCCCTGGCCTGGCTCAGTGGTAGAGAGCACTGACTTCCTTGTCTTGTTGACGTTGCGCGTTCGAATTCCCACTTGGCGCCCAACACGTAATTTAAAAAAAAAATGTTTTTCGTTACCCGTTTTGACGTGTCCTTATTTTGATGATAACTGTGTTTTGTTAAATACCCCCTTCCTACCTAGCCCCCCTCCTTCCCCCCCTCCCCTCTGCTCCACCCCCCACCCCATTCTCTGCTTTTTCTTCCCCCTCCCCCTCTCCACCATCCCACTGCTGGGATGGTTAACCCCGTCTGCCTTGTGATTTAGCCGAGGTGGGTGTGAACGTGAAGCCTACCTGTGAACTAGAATCATCGGCCCAACACCTCAAAGTACAGAGGTGGCCTTGTGGACAACGCGCTCGCCTTGGAAACGAAAGAATGCAGGGTGTGCGATTTGAATCTCCCTAATTTTTCTTTTTTTTTTTCTTTTTATTTTTTTGGAAGGGGGAGGGGGGGGGGGGGGGGGGGGCAGGGCCAGATTTGCTCTGCTTTCTTCTTTTGTCCCCCTAAAAGATGATGGTCTGAAATTTAGCTTTTCGAACGAGGAGCCCAAGATTCTGTGTGCATCATGCATTTTGCTAGCTCACGCGAAAGACTCTTCGTTAAGAACGGGATTTGGCTCTGGCAAAAAAAAAAAAATCTATATGAAAAAGAGAAGATCCTCGTCCGGAAGTAAAGAAGTCATACCCAAGGGGGAAAAAGAAAGAGACATAGGCAGAAGTGGGGAGGGAGACGGAGGGGGGGGGGGGGGGGGGGGGGGGTACTTAGACCTGTGCTCTCCCTGAAGAGAGCAGTCTGAATTCTGCACAGAGGAAAGCTATTCAGACCCTGACGTTTTACACCACTATACATTACAATACATCAGAAACACAATGCGATGCAATACAATATGATACAATGGAATACAAAACAGTACAGCTACCAGAGGTCAACAATAGCATGAAGACAGAGTTGTGCGTGTGTGTATATATATAATATATATATATATATATATATATATATATATATATATATATATATATATATATATGTATGTGTGTGTGTGTGTGAGAGAGAGAGAGAGAGAGAGAGTAATAGTCGGCTTGTGGCCCCTCCTGTTTGCTAACTTCTTCGCTGAAAAAAAAAAAAACGTTTCCAAGAATCTGTTGATGACGTAATGTTGCTTTCAGTAGGACCTCAGAACAAAAATTTTGAAATTGCGTTATTTGGGATATACAAGATACTGTATAACCTTGAAATGAAGGTTGTTTTGTTTTAAAATAAGCCTGAGAGCAAAAAGTTTCGAAACGGAACAGGAGCTCGGAATCGGAAATATGCTGTTAAGGTGTCGCACGAGAGAGAGAGAGAGAGAGAGGGGGGGGGGGGGGGGGGGAGGGGGGAGACCAACTGAAGTGTTGCATGATTGCAAAAAAAACTGATGTTCATCAATGCGCCTAGATTTAACATCTCTCACTGTCTGTCAATGACCCCCCCGCTCCCTTCCCCCCCCCCCCCCTCTCTCTCTCTCTCTCTCTCTCTCTCTCTCTCTCTCTCTCTCTCTCTCTCATATTCATGCATCTCTCAGTCACCCTTTCTTATATTCCCCCCTTTTTTTATATTCCCGGTTTTTTGTTGTTGTTGTTGTTTTTAGAGAAAAAGGCTTTACACTTGTTTCGTTTCCTGTTCACATATTTGATTTAGTCATAATATTCTCTGGTTGATGACGTCATTGCTTGCTGCTAAGCATAAGGCTTCTTGCTGATCGAGAGTGTTCCACTTTTTACATAAGGGCATATGCGCCCCCCCCCCCCCCTCCCCTTCTGTCCACTTCCCCCTCCCCTTTTCCTCCCCAGCCCACCTCCTCCCCTTTCCCTCTTCGTCACTTCCCCTGATAGGCAAGCTTACACTTATTCTGGATTTTTTTTAGATATAATTATGCTGGTAAACGGTGCACATCTTAGTGATGATAGGAAATGATGCTTTGATACCTATTATTATTGTAGTTATCATTAATAGTTTTATAATTATTGTTATCTATCAACAAACGAACAAACAAAATGAAATATGATGGATTGACAGCTGATCTGATTCTGTAAAATTTAGATGGGCGCATATATATATATATATATATATATATATATATATATATATATATATATATATATATATATATGTGTGTGTGTGTGTGTGTGTGTGTGTGTGTGTGTGTGTGTGTGTGTGTGTGTGTATTTGGCGGGGTGTTCATGCCTTGCTTGAAGCCGGTACGTATGGGTTACTGTTATATTTAGGTCGCGGGTCGGCGTGCTGTGTACGCTAAGGATACATCCTAAGAGTTCCTCTGAACTATATTCAGCCCTGCGGTGCAAAAATCATGAACCAGGAGAACTCCTGATGAGCGAACCAGCCGTCATTGGTCGGCCTGCTGATCAGCTCTTTGAAGAAGCAATTCATTTACCAACCATGCACAGCGGAAGGACTCTCTCTCTCTCTCTCTCTCTCTCTCATACTCCATGCCTCCCTGAGGTCGCATCGGTCAGTAGGGCTGAGAAGTCAACCAAAGAAGCGATACTTCATGACTTCATGGTGATTGGCATTCTTTTGTGTTGTCAGGGAGTCACGCGACTGCTTCTGATTACATTTACATAAGGATATTACATTTTGAAAGAATGGATCCCGTCAAATCGTGCCTTAAGTGCGCTAGAATGAGAGAGCTGATAGCATGGTTTACTACTGTAAGAACTTCTGCCTCCTCTAAACAACTAGGCGAATATAGCAAAACTTTTTTTTTGGCGTGGTCGGTCGATGATGGGAGGTAAAGGATGCGTTTGATGTTTTTTTTTTGTGCTGCCATTTAGTTCTGTATAGCCAATGAAATCAACTATTTGTCCATTGTTTCATCATCAGTGTTCACACACACACACACACACACGCGCGCGCGCGCGCGCGCGCACACACACACACACACACACACACATGCATGATTATGACTGATGGATAGGGTATTTGGTCGTCTGGAGTCGCTGAGAGGTTGTTCGGAACAATTTGTTGGCATAAGAAAATCGCGTGTTCCGACGGTCCGCAGTTTCTGTCCTGAACTCACCAGTCCACCATGTTAGTCACCACATCCTCGTGGACGACGTCTAAACGTCATTGTCTCAACTGAACGATCTTTAATCTAGGGAGTGAATGCATTTCCAGCCGTGCTAAGCACTAGTAGCTTGCAGAAGCTTGGCTAAGAGAGATGGTGGGCCTACAGACCTTTGAACCGCTCTTGAATAAGATGTGATCTCGATTTGACCAAACTCTAAGCCCATGCCACTGAACTAGGCTCAGAGCGTCGTGAAAATGAACACTATAGTCGTGCTGATCGAAATATGTACTTCGAATGAATGTGTAGGTCCACCAATCACTAAATCATTTCCGTGACAGGAGAGCTGTTATATGTTTACTTCTATGAACGAGTTCCTAATCGCACAGGCAGAACATGTTGCTGAAGTTGGACAAGAAGCTTGTCGAGGCAGATCTTCATCATAGCGAAACATTTTCTCTGGCCAAACATTTTCAAAACATAAGCTCACTCGCGTGATTTCGATTAGCGATCAGTTTATTCGTTATTAAACGCCTTTAGAAGATGACACCATGTTCATATAGAGAACAAATCTCTCAATGAAATTAAAAACATGAACACAACCATGCGAAAGATAGACGGGGAGGGGGGGGGGGGGGGGGGCGAGGGAGGATTCTATAATAGCCGCCATGTTGTTTCCCACTGTGAACAATCTCATAGAGCCGCAACGGAACGTTTCAGACGCTTGTGACAAACGTAACGTTGCGCAACGCGAGCGCCCAATTTGCTACCGAACGCTCCGCCTGGGTTTCTCTGCAGAGCGTGGGGAAGGATCCTGTCTGCTCTGGAACCTGGGTTCGGCACGCTGTGCGTGACGCCGTGAACGTGAATCAAGAACGAAAAGGTCGAGCAGTAACAACAAGACGTGGATGGTCGAGATGTCCAAGATGGCATCAGAACAAGACGATCTATGTTCGTGAACTAAAACCTAGCTTCGTCAAGTAGGGATGAAAGGCTTAGAAAGAATCCTGTTACGTTTGGATTGAACATTATTCGTTGTTCATTACGTTGGATTGAACATAATTCGTTGTTCATTTGGCATAGTTGCAGAATTTCGTGATTTTGTTTTGATTCGCACACAAACAGTGGGTTTCATACCTCTGTGATGAATCATAGCCCACGCTGAAATGACTTAATGGGGGTATCTTAAGAGAAAAATGTTAGATGTGCCCTTTGTTCAAAAAAGAAAAATGTGTATATGATGCAATTAATAAATGGAGGTATTGCCAGAGAAAAAACGTTAGGTTTCCCCTAACAAGCATACTAGTGAGATGGGATGGGGAAGGAGGGAGAAGGGGGCGGAGGCGCGAAGGAGCAACAAACTGCCTTTTAGTACAACATGGATTGCACGAACTCCACGAAGAATCCAAGTGAACACTGCTCTGGTTTGATAGGATAGGTATCGTCCTATTGAATGTGCCAATCTTAACTGGAAAGAAAAGTATTTCCAAAGCCACAAGCAACTGCTTTACCTTTGGATCAGTAATAAGAGACTGGGAACATACGTGATTTATGTCATCAATGTCACTTAGCCAACAATGATTTCTGATACGTGATTTATATCATCAAGGTCATTTAGCCAACAATGATTTCTCCAGACTTTTCTCTATACCCTTGATAAATTTCCGCGCAGATATTTTTGTTTGCCTGCTTATTCGTTTCCTGATTGCCATAGTCGCAAAACAACCCACCCCCACCCCCCACCCCCCGTCCTCCCTCATCTTCACTCTGGTTTAATCGACGACGACCAGTGGCCGGTGTAGAGGTGTAGAGGTTACCATCTGAATCTGATAAAATTGACCAATGGCCGATGTACTGGTTTTCCTTCTGAATCTGATCAAATTGCACAAAGGACAGGAACTCTGAAACGTTAGTTTCCAAAATGTGTTCATTTCGGTGCTTGAAAGAAGAAAAACCAAACAAGAACTCCGTAGTACCTGCGCTAAGTACCGAATACGTCCCGTTCTCACTTGTGCTACTTCATCTACCCGGTTAACCCCTCTTTCGTTTTATTGATGACGTAAAACGGTCACTGCGATTGATTGGAGTCAGGCTGCATGTGAGGCATCTGTGCCTGTGTTGGTCTCTTCACACACTTTGACTTGCATACACGTAGTTGCTGGAAAGATAATGTGGAAAACAGAGGGATCGGATGGTAGTTTGGGAGGCGGGGAACGGAGGAGAGAGGTTAAAAGGTCAGATTTTCGTGGACGTTGAGAGAACATGTTAAGAGAAGAGGTTAGGCTATTTAGGTCAGATTTTCGTTGACGTTGAGAACATGTTGAGAGAGAGAAGAGATTAAGCTATTTAGGTCAGATTTTCGTGGACGTTGAGAGAAGAGGTTAGGCTACTTTAGGTCAGATTTTCGTGGACGTGAGAACATGTTGAGAGAAGAGATAAGGCTATTTAGGTCAGATTTTCGTGGACGTTGAGAACATGTTGAGAGAAGAGATTAGGCTATTGACGGATTATCATGGCTCATGAGAAGTAGAGAGTGACTTGTTTAGCCGTAAACCTTGCTTGACTGTTTTTCGATTTGAAAAGAAAACAACTCAGTTTCGATCAAAAGAATGTGGTAATTGTGCATATGAAACACCTCTAAATGGCCTCCTAACGAACGGATACAGCGGGTCATTGGTTGTTGACCAGTGCTTCGAGAAGAGCCTTGTCCAACGTGATTTTGTCGATGGGTGTGGGTTCTGTTTGTGATAGTTTGAATAATCATGAATGCAAATCGTGTACACTTTGTTTCCCCACACACCAAGCTTTATTCTATTCGTTATGGTGTGGGTGTGTGTGTGTGTGTGTGTGTGTGTGTGTGTGTGTGTGAGAGAGAGAGAGAGAGAGCGAGAGTCTGTCTGTCTGTCTGTCTGTCTTTTTTTTTTGCGGCACTTAGGTTGTCTAGAAATTCAGGACATATGGACGAATGGAATTTTTTTATCGGAATACGTTTGTATGATTTAGGATTTTATTTGTATAAGGTAATTATTCTCTTTAAAATCGATGACCTACGATACACTGTTTGAATTGAAACCTACAACTAGTTTTTCGTTTTTTTAGTTTGCTTTTTTGTTTATAGATTCGGTTAGTTTATTCAGCTTTTTAAAAATTATTTGATGATCTTTGATCTGTTTGATTCCGTTACGTACATGTTCATACGTGTTGCTGTTCGCCAGTTCAGAGTGAAACAGGGGTGAATTAGGGGGCTGAAGACGACACAGACCAGCGAGAAACTGAAACAAGATTATTATGGAGTCATGCATCTTTATTCAGAAGACTGTGTCTCACCCAAAACACAAAACGTTGGTCACCCAACGTGGATTTGAAGCTCCGTGACAGTAACACTAACATTACAACATGTTTTTTTTTTCGCAGATTTCTAGATAGTGGTTTGAATTCACATACCTTCGTTCGTAATGACACAGATTTTTGTTTGACACGCCTTGCGCCGGTTTGAGATAGGCCTGTAGACAAACAGAAGGTTGAAAGGCGTTGCTTTTGTTTAGTCAAGTATTTGTCCCCTTCTTTTTGGCGATCTACTAACAGAGCTTTTAGTCTCTCATTTCAATGGAAGGTCTCTTTTATTGAAACAGGGGTTGTGGAACGATTTTACCAGGTTGTACGTCCAACGTTAAAATACAATATATGTCGAGGCCTGTTTAATAATGACAGTGGTTGTGGTATAGTTTGGAAATCTTGCGTTTTCAGAGTTTAAACTCTATGCATTTGTTGGTCTTCGCAATCACACAGCAATGACTGTGGCACGCTTCCACCAAGCTGCAGTTTGTCGTATGTCTGCAAACCTGTCGTTACAGAGTTGAGGCACGGTATGAGTGTAGGCCTCAATAACAAGAACAGTGATTTGGGCATCATTTTTCAAAACTGTGGGGATTTTTTCAGGTTGAAATTTAATGCATGTATAGGTTCTTGTAATAATGGCAGTGGGTTTGGTATAATTTTGCAAACATGTGTTTTCACAGCTACAATGTGAGAATGTCTCGGGCTCTGTGATAACAACAGTGACTGTCGATGCGCCGCAAAGCTGTTGTTCAAATTTAGACATTAGTCTCGTCTCAAAATAATTGTAAGGTTATACTTTGGATGCTTGAACTGGATGTTTGTCAAAGTGAGTACAACTAATAGCAGTCATGGCGATATGTTTCCTCAAAGTGATGGTTTCAAAGTCACCTTCTTGACGTCTCAGATATTGCACTTCACTGACAACACACCGCGATATCCTTATCACATGTGAAATAACAGTATGTTACAATGATAGCGACAGACACATGATTTCACACAGCTCAGGTTGGAATTTGAAGTTGTGCACCATAGTGTGTGGTGTGATATACGTTTGTTGTATTGTGGTACGATTTTGCAAAGCTGTGTTTTCAGCTTTAAACCTTCATCGTTTCCGGAGTGTCGGATGATAATTGTGACTGTGGAGTGATTCATTCATCGCTGTGAAATTTAACCCCAGGAGGTTGTGGTGATAAAGATGTCCCACGGTTGATGATTCCGAAGGAAGTGAGATGATATACCCAGTCTGTGATGACAATAATGGAAATGGCATGGCTTTAAAACGGCTGTAATTAAAACAAAAATTAAATTGATTACCCTGCGTCTACGTTTGTGATGTTGGTGTGATACATGTTGCTCTTGTTTCAAATGCACAATGTCTTTAAACTGTTGCAAAGATACTCAGTTGTTATGTTAAAAAGAGTGTGGACGAGTTGTTAGTTGCAACTCTGGTACGATGTCTTTGACAGTTTGTCTTTTTATCTTTGTAGAACATTCGTGTCAGCGTTTCATATGTGGGAAAATCATTATGATTCGCGCGCGCGCGCATGTGTGTGTGTGTGTGTGTGTGTGTGTGTGTGTGTGTGTGTGTGTGTGTGTGTGTGTGTGTGTGTGGAAGCAAAAAGGAATGTTTCTCTTTTTTAGGCTTTTTTTTTCCCTGAAGCCGTGCGTATTCGAAGAAACGATTATTAGTCATCTTGAGTTTATGTCGTGTCTTTCTTTGTTTTGATCACATTTTGGCAGTTGTAGTGGATTGAAGTTTAGGCGTATTCCTCTTGAAAAGAAACTTGATTAACTAAACGACTAAGTCTCTATAATAATCACCAATTTTCATATTTTTGGCTGTTGACCATCAGCCTCAGATTTTTTTAAAAAATTTGAAAAAACGAAGTGAAGAAATGAGAGTGTTGACATGGCTTGTCACTGTGTTTCTGTATTGTTATTGTTGTATGTCTCTCCATTTGTTTTGGCCTTGATTCATCAGCGAGTTTGATTTGTCGCTGCTTTTTATTCGTCGGTTTGATCACCATGCTTTTCACTCCCTGATACCCAGTGAGGGGGGCGGTTTCAAGTCTGGAGTGTTTCTTTTTGTTGTAAATCCGCATTTTATTTTTTCTTGGCTGTGTGTTTGTGTGTGTGTGTGCATGTGTGTGTGTGTGTGTGTGTGTGTGTGTGTGTGTGTGTGTGTGTGTGTGTGTGTGTAAGAGAAATGAATTCGTAATCACTTTATGGAAGACATTTGAACTTTTATGTAAAGTAACGCAAAAATGTGATGCCTGATTTTTTTTTTCTTCTCAAATCTAAGACGTTGAGTAGGTTTGATCTCTTGACGAATATTTTATGACGCTCGGAGAAAATATAAACATACTAACCTTTTTTTTCTTTTTCGAATCGCAACATATCTATTTTTGACAGATGCATACATTTTGAATTTCCTGGGCTGCCAGAGATGCTGCATATTTCTGTTTCTGCATCACACTATTGCATTTATCGTACATACCGTCAGAAAGATAATTAGACTACCAAGGTATCGCGGCATTCATTAGCAACAGAAATAGTGAAACACACAGTCCCCCAGGAGTATTGGCGATCGGAAACAACTAAACTAAACAGAAAGAACAGGATGTTAGAAACTTTTGTTTTGGCAGTGGAGGAAAGTGTTGTCAGAAGAAAAAGTGCGTTACAAACCTGTCCAGTGATATGCCCTTGTATATAAGCCCCTTTACGATGTGACTATTTGATATTTAACTTATGGGTCTTCCTTCTCATGACTTGACTATGACTGTAGAGTCCTCCGTAGAAGCGATGCAGTAGATTCTTGACGTTCACACGGTTGTAGGTCCCGAACTCGAGAACACTGATGTAAATAAAAAAAAATCAAACTGTACATTAGACAGAGTAAAAAATAAACCTTTGATTTCACTTCATTTGTCATAGTCCTTTCAATTTTTTTTCATCTCTGCGTTTTTTTTTTTTTTATATACACTTACTCTGTTTTAAAAGCAGCTCTATCAATCGTACCCGGTTCTCAAGTTTTAGAACTTTCTTTTTCTACGTTTCAAATGATATGTTTTTTGAGACTGTGTTCAAATGTTCTGTTGCAATCTTTAGTAGATATTGGTTTCTGGTGCATATTCATTCCAGTAATACAGAGTTAATGATTTGTCAGAGAAACAAAACAAAGGTTTTTACCGGTATATTATGACGCAGTATGTTTTAGATAAACGCACAGAAAGCATTCAAGTGAAATTTAACCGAACCAAATATGGAGGTACGAATTCCGTGCTAAAGCTCAACCCAATGTATCATTAAGACGTGATTTCCTGCAGCATTAAGATCAACACATAAGGAACATAGTGAGTGTGTATTATTCCTTTCTAGTTTAAGGCCAAGCTAGTGATTAATAGTTTCTATTGAATTGATGTTTTAAGGTACCAGATCCATGATGCTCGGAGTTTTGATCCTTTAAATGCAGTTCACGCCCGTATGAGCAGCACGCAAAGACAGGCGACATTTGTAGCGTTTGTTGCAGTCTTGCTAGTGTTACACGTAGCATTTTTAGTGTTACCTGTAGACGTTTCATTCCCGACCAAGTTCAATACATAGCACGTAGATATGTTTTGTTTTTTTGTTCGTTTCAAAGAACAACAGCAGCGTGTCAAATGATCAAGGGGGTTTTTTGTTTTGGTTTTTGGTTTTTGTTTTAAAGCCATAACGGAGGCTATGATGATAATGATGCTGATGCTGATGACGACGACGATGATGACAATGATGATGGTGGTGATCAATATTTCCAAAGGTTTTCTTGCTTTTTCACACCTTCCCCTAGACTAGTTTTGTCTTATTATTATTTCTTTGTGGAAACCAATCGGAATTTCCCACGAAAGGTTGTGTGTGTTAAGGGACTGCGCGCACCATTTTTCATGGCGATGTTTTCTTTCTGTCCCTAATGCTATTCATCTCTTTTAATCTCAAAGGCGATCACCCCCACTCCCACCCCCACTACCACCCCCCCCCCTCCCCACACCACCGTTACCCTTGCTCCCCTCCCGCACCCACTCCGACTTCTCAATCCCCCTCCACTGTCCCGCTCTCCCCCCCCCCCCTCCCCCACCGCGCTTTTTTCCCTCTTCTTTTTTCATTTTGTTATATTCATTTTCTTTTTTTTTTGCTCTAATGATCTATCATTTGTATTTCAATCAAAACACTGATATGCACCGAAGCGTCAGCGAGTTGTTGCTACTGGCGGTTGAATGTACAGATGCAGACGATGAATAAAATCTCATTTGTTAAAATCTCCGTGGACAGGCTTGGCGTTTGGTAATGGCGGTGTTCGTCCTTGTACTGTTGTTTCTGTCTGTCTGTCTGTCTGCCTGCCTGCCTGCCTGTTTGTCCGTCTGCCTGCCTGCCTGACCCCCCCCCCCCCCCCCCCCCCCCCCCTCTCTCTCTCTCTCTTTCTCTCTCTCTCTCAAATTTCGTCTTGGGTTAAACGACCTGAATGTAAATAGCAGATACAAAGAAAATATCAAAGCATGTCCTTTTTGTAACCAACTTGAGACCGAACTCCACTTTCTATTAAGATGCAATGCTTTCATGCCTTTCAGAGAAAAATACATACTGAAGCACAGACAATTTCAGAACGTGAACTCTATTGAACTAAAACAATTACTTGCAAACGAAAATGTGCATATTACAAGAGATATTGCTATGTACATTTATTATGCTTTGAAAAAAAAAAGAGAACAACTCATATCTCATACAGTATGAATAATCAGTTACCCTCATAAAGAAGCATTATTAGTACATCGAAAAATATATTTTTGTTATCATTTCTCCTTTTTTCTGTTATGTGTGCACTGCACCTCACATTGTTATAGGCCGGAGGCCTGAAACATTAAAATTGTGCTCGCTCTCTCTCTCTCCCCCTTCCCCCTCTCTCTCTCTCTCTCTCTCTCTCTCTCTCTCTCTCTCTCTCTCTCTCTACTCTCCTCCTTCTCTCTCGCACTCTTTCCCTCCCTCCCTCCGTTTGTGTGTCTGTCTTTCCATCTATGTGTTCATGTGTATGTTTGCATGTGTGTTTTGCGCGCGCGCGAACCTGTGTGCGTGTGTGTGTCTGTGTCTGTGTATGTGTGTGTGTGCACACGTGTGTGTGTGTGTGTGTGTGTGTGTGTGTGTGTGCGCGCGCGCGCGCGCACGTGTGTGTGTGTGTGTGTGTGTGTGTGTGTGTGTATCCGTGTGTGTATACGTGTGTGTGTATGTGTGTGTGTGTGTGTGTGTGTGTGTGTGTGTGTGTGTGTGTGTGTGTGTGTGTGAGTGAGTGAGTGAGAGAGAGAGAGAGAGAGAGACACAGAGTGTGTGTGTGTGTGTGTGTGTGTGTCCACATACATTCGTTGGATGATTGATGTGGTCAATTGTGCGTGTCTACGACCGAGTATGTTTGAGTGTTTATGTGAACACGTTTGCATGTCCGTGTGCACCAGTCTCTGTGCGTGTGTGTGTGTGTGTGTGTGTGTGTGTGTGTGTGTGTGTGTGTGTGTGTGTGTGTGGAGGAGGGGAAGACTTGGGGGGATAATGGAGTAGGTGGCCGGGTGGGTGTGCCTGTGTATGTTTGCGGGAACTTCTATGTGTGTGTGTGTGAGCGCGCGCGCGTGTGTGTATGTGTGTGCGCGCGTGCGCGCATATGTTTAAATGGGGGTCTCATTATGGATGTGTATGACTGCACATGTGAGTCCGGGTCGTGCATTGGTAAGACTACGACGCATTTTTCTTTGAACGTTCCTTTCTGAGCTGTGCTTGGTGCCTTGTTCTTATGCCTTTGGATGTTTTGGTTGGTTGCCACTGTGAGCTGCGGTAAGGAGCTTGGTGCATGTGCCTCTTGCTGTGGCTTTGCTGTTGTTCCTGTGGGCGGCTCCTGAACCAGCGCAAAACATTGATGTCATTGTCTTGTCATGTGACTTGCTCTCAAACTAAAAGCCTTGTGTCGTCTCTTTTTGACTTCCTGCCTTTGTTTGCATGCTACCCGTTTTGTGTTTCTACAGGAATATCGGTAGACGTAGTGTGTGTGTGTGTGTGTGTGTGTGTGTGTGTGTGTGTGTGTGTGTGTGTGTGTGTGTGTGTGTGTGTGTGTGTGTGTGTGTGTCTGTCTGTCTGTCTGTCTGTCTGTGTGTTTGCGTTTGCGAGCGCGCGCGCGCGCGCCTATGTGCGTGTGTGTGTGTATGTGTGCATATGTGTGTGCGCGCGCGCGTTTGTGCGTGTATGTGTGTCTGTCTTTCCATCTATGTGTTCATGTGTATGTTTGCATGTGTGTTTGCGCGCGCGCGCGAACCTGTGTGCGTGTGTGTGTGTGTGTGTGGAGAGAGGGAAAGAGAGAGAGAGAGAGATCAGCATGAATTTGTTCCTTATTTGGAGTTTGATTGTTGGTTAGTCGATTAATCAGTTAGCTAGTTCATTTATTAGCTCACCACCCTGTTCAGTACATAGCTATGTGGTTAATTATTGAGCCAGCTGTTGATTAGTTTTCACCACTTTGTTCAGTACATAGCTAGGTGATTAACCATCTAGTCACCCTGTTAATTAGATTAGTCTTCATACTATACTGGTTAATTGCTTGCTTTAAGGATAGCTTCAAAGGAGGAGGCGTAGGGGAAGAAAGGTAGGAGACGAGAATAAACAATGGCGGGGGGGGGGGGGGGGGGGGGGGGGGGGGGTTTTAAAGAAGGCAAGAGAGTATGATAAATAGTTGTATTATGCATAGGTGGTGTTGTACACACTGCATCTCCCTTGGAAATAAGATGATTGAAATGGTCTTCACCTTTTTTATTTTATTATCGTTTCCTTTTACCGATTTTGTTTTTTCGAGGAAGAGGGGACAGGGATGGCATTGGGGGGCGGGGGGGGGGGGGGGGGGGGGGGGGGTGAAGGGCGTGAGGGTGAGTGGTAGCGGTTATGAAGCAGTATGATTTTGTTTTATGAGATTTTTTTTTCATTCACTCATGCCTGCCCACGACACCCTCTCCCCATCTCCTGTCCTTTTAGTCATTTATTCACCTATCACTCCTATACCTCCTGTCCTTTTAGTTAGTCATTTATTAAGTTATCTCTACTGAACTCCTGTCCTTTTAGTCAGTCATTTATTAAGCTATCTCTCCTCACCACCTGTCCGTTTTTAGTTTAGTCATTCTATTGAAGTCCTTTTAGTCTCACTTAACTTCTGCCTCACCACCTTTTTTAGTCAGTCATTTATTAAGCTAGTCTCTTTATTAAGCTACTCTCCCTCCTTTCTTTTAGTTAGTTAGTTAGTTATTAAACTCCCCCCCCCCCCCCCCCCCCCCTCCTGTCCTTTTTAGTTGGTCATTTATTAAGTTATCTCACCTCAACTCCTGTCCTTTTTCGTTCTTTATTTATAGGCCTATGTCAACGTAAACCCTGCGCACTGTAGTCCCGTAGCCTAGTTGATGTGGTGTAGCGTATGAGCACCTCGTTCATAAAACCTTAACTGAATCTGATCTAAGACTGGATATGGCTTTAAAGGTGGAGTTGACCGCAGACGAGAGTTTTTTTTTTCTGATATTGTGTAAAACCTATAAGTATTACTCAAGCTTAGCGCCTATCTGTCTGTGTCTCTGTGTCTGTCTGTCTGCTCTTTCTCTCTCTCTCTCTCTCTCTCTCTCTCTCTCTCTCTCTCTCTCTCTCTCTCTCTCTCTCTCTCTCTCTCTCTCTCTCTCTCGTGTGAAGCAGACCACTAGGAGAGAAGCCACATGTATCCAAAATTCGTCGGGGCAAATAAACCATTTTTATGGTACCAAAAGCAGGGAGGGTGGGGGGGGGGGGGGGGGGGGGCAATTTTTGAGGTTAGAAGTACGGAAGGATGGGGGGGGGGGGGGGGGGGGTGTAGAGAGAGGGGGTACGTTTTCCTTTCGGGCATGCAGCATCCCAGTGTGTGTGTAAACTACCATTGCTGGCGTGAGCGTTGTTTGGATCGCTGTGTGTTGGTTGACTACTGTGTGTCTAATGTAGCGGTAACTGCATCTGTAGTGATGTAGCTGCATGTATATTCCTTAAAAAAATAAAAAGAAAGGGAAAAACTTAACAATTTCGGTTTATGATTCCTGGCTCCGGCATTTTGTCATTAACCCTTTTGATTCTACCTGTTGTGGACTCATCGTTTCACAGTGCCACCAGAGTTTATCTCACATTGCCCTTAAAACATTGTGATTCGTTTAAATCCCTCACTCCCTTGTATAAAAAAAAAAAAAAACCAAAAGGATGGTAGTTAACAAGCATGTAAAGTAAGAGAACGAAAGTAGTTTTTTACTTGACCGCTAAATGAATAAAAAAAAAATAATAAAATAAAACAGACACAACACGTTTCGAAAATACGCATTTCAGCCTGAAGAAGACTAGTAGGTCAAAACGCGTTGTGTGCGTTCTTTGTAACTCGCTGGTGCCGTTGGCTGGCCGTGCAAGCAACTGTACTTTTGTTCTCGTGGTTCTCTAACCTTCTTCCGTCACCCTGCCTTGAAACGAACCTGTAATGTTGGATTTTATTTTCTTCCCGCAGTAAACAGCTGTGAGTCTGTCAGTCACAATGCCAAAAGTAGTGCCAAAACTGGTGCCAGAAATGCAGTTATCAATGTGTAGCGTTGATGCTACATTAGTGATTACACTTTCCTCGAAACAGTTGAGAAAAAAGTTTTCTGCACAGGACCCTCGACAAGAAGTTTACGTACTTAATCGCAAGCTATTTGTTTGTTTGTTTGTTTTTGTCTGTTTTTCAGTGTCATCATACTTTCCTCGAAACGATTGAGAAAAGGGTTTCTGAACAATGCCTTCGACAAGGAGTTTATGTGTCCAACCGCAGGCTGGCTTTTGTTCGTTCAGTTTCATCGTATCACATGAAGAGAGTTTAGATGTGTTTCTTTTTTGATTTAAGCACTTACTAATTCTTGTTTTCAGGCTTTACTGACAGCTAAGATAGAATCTTCGTTTTTCACCTAGATAGTCTGTCTTCACATGTTTGGTTTTCAGTGTGTCGAGTGAGCTTCAAAGTATGCAGGTGTAATACTGATCCATCTTTTCTGGTGGTCAACGTCTAGGATTTGTTAAGAATGGAACTTCCGTGACCTTATTTTTACATAAGATTTGTACGTCGCAGCCAAAGTTTTCTTGGTTACATTACTCGTATGATATTTTCTGTTTTTCAGCTGATGTGCTGTATATCCAAGTTCTGATTTCAATCACTGTTAAGAAGTGATGTATTT
>JADBJO010002012.1:143858-161358 GCA_016801955.1 Conus betulinus | reverse complement strand
TCTCTCTCTCTCTCTCTCTCTTGCACGTGTATCCATCCAGGGATCATCGGGTAATCCGAAGTTACACATGCTAATATGCAAATGAATCGACATTGTTATCAATCTCGGTTGTTGTTTTGTTCCTTCAAATAAAAAAAAAGAAAAATCAGCCCCGTTAGCATTATAGGTAAAACGAAATCATGTGAAAAGAAAACAAACAAACACATGAAAAATCACGCTGGCGATGTTAAAATTACACGAGAACGATGCTGTTGATTGACCACTCTGTGGGATTTTAACATCGGGGTTTTAATTCACTGGAATTTCCGTGCTATCGGATTAATTAGCAGACGTTTACATCCAAGTCTGGATGGAGAAAGAGGTTTGATATAACCAGCGTTCGTTAAAAGCGACTTTCTTTGCAGATGATGAATCGTGGAAAGGATTAGACGGGAGGAAGGTGGTGGGAAGATAAAGGGGAGGGAGAGGGGGGGAACGAGGAAGGGCGGAGGAGATCATTGCTGTCTCTTCGGCAACTCCGCTGCTGCTGTTGCTGCTGCTGCTGCTAATGCCCTGGGCTCTGTGGATAACAACTACAGCGCTATCGTCATGTCAAGGAAGGTGTTAGAGGTGTTGAATTCCATTCCGCTTGTTGATTTCAAATTCATATAAAATATGAAATACGTGGGAATCTTGAGAAAACAGCAATAAGAAAACGACTAGTACAGTAAATGTGAAGTTTCTATTCTTATATATATATGATATATATAAACTTCCTTTACCACACCATATAACAAATATATATATATATATATATATATATATATATATATATATAATGTGTGTGTGCGCGCGCGCGCGTGTGCGTGTACAACATGTGTGAAAGGGGAAATTTCATACAGATCAACACACACACACACACACACACACACACACACACACACACACACACACACACACACACCGACGCGCCGCCGCGCAAAGAGAGAACCACAATTTGTTTATACACGTACACACACACACACACAACACACACACACACACACACACACACACACACACACACACACACACAAGACGACGATTATCATGCGTTTACCTTTAACTGCACGTCCTTCTGACAAAACGTATTCACAGCAGACACATTTTGATTTCATCCATCGTTATGTGATGACATGAATTCGAACGTGTTAATCTATTGCCTTTTTCTCGTTACCTATTTGTTTTATTTGTTTGTGTTATTGTTGTTTGTTCCCTGTTTCACGGTGATATATAAACTTTTCAACTGTTCCATGATGAATGATGTAGAAATAGTGTGAGGTTTTTTGTTTGTTTTTTCTTTCTCTCTCCCTTTTTTTCTCTCTTATTTTCATAAAAGTTTGTTACTGGCAACTTGATCGGTGTCAGTGTTGAGTGTGAAAATGAGTATTCCTCTCTCTCTCTCTCTCTCTCTCTCTCTCTCTCTCTCTCTCTCTCTCTCTCTCACACACACACACACACACACACACACACACACACACACACACACATGGAGAGAAGAGAGGTCAACATAAGAGATACTCCTATTCGATATACTCGTGTAATTTGAATCGCAGTGGACACACACACGATTAGCCAGACTCACGCTCATCAACAACAGAGAGAGAGAGAGAGGGGGGGGGGGGGGGGGGAGAGGACAATTCGCCTGGAGACATCAAAACGCACCCGACTTGACTTCATTGCCCCCACCTCTCTCTCTCTCTCTCTCTCTCTCTGTCACGGCCTAAGTAAGCCACAGGAACCTCTGCAATAGCCACTGTTATCACGTGCAGCACGTGTAAAATGTCTGTAGGCCTGTTCAGTCTGCAGACGCGCGCCATTTCAGGAGATTCCAACTTGTCGAAGTGCTTAAAATTTAATATCCACCCTCAGTGTACTGTAAACTGAGGACCACACACACACACACACACACACACACACAGAGAAACATATTTGTTTTTTTTTCAGAAATCCGCCTTTTTTCTTTTTTTTCTTTCTCTTTTTTCTTTTTCTTTCTTTTCTTTTTTTCGATAACTCCGTATCCTTAGATTATAGGCCTACATTGCAATTCGAAGGATCGCCCTGCACCCCCCCCCCCCCCCCCCCCCCCCCCCATTCTAGGAAATGGAACAACCCGTCTTTTCGTTCACATGAAGCATAACAAAAAGCACTGTGCAGAACATGTGTGTGTGTGTGTGTGTGTGCACGCGCGCATTCACTCGTGCCTAATATTATCTGGAGTTGCTCAATGTCAGGGACAGACACGCACAAGCAGGCCTACATTTGCACCCGAACAGGCGTGTTCTCTCTCTCTCTCTCTCTCTCTCTCTCTCTTGCACACACACACATACGCCAGAGCACACGCACCCACACATGTGCATGCACGCGTGCGCGTGCGCGCGCACACACACACACACACACACACACACACACAGGCCACAATTAAGTTAATTGCTAGTGTCTCCCTAACGCACACGTACTTTACTACACCACTACTACATCACCAACCCTCCCCCCCCCCCTCTCTCTCTCTCTCTCTCTCTCAGAGACCACATGAAATTGAGTTATCTCGTGCACGGATCCCATGGCGCACATCATTCAAAAAAAGGGGGTGCCAGGCTGTTCCATTTTACAGAGAGGGTGGCCAGCATCTAATAGCCCCATTCCTTTCCAAAATATATAGGTGGAGAAGGAAACCTGGCTCTCACGGCGAGTTTGCTACGGAGAATGGATGGACAAGCTGGTGGGGGAAGTGGGAGAGGAAGTTGGGGGGGGGGGGGGGGGATCTATGGGTACATCAGTTGGGTACACCCTGGATTCAGTGCGTTCCCTTGACAACGTGGATAGGGGACGAGAGAGAGAGAGAGAGAGGGGGGGGGGGGGGGATCAAAAACATGAGAAAAAAAAAATCTAACCCATGTATTTGCACACATTCAATTGCTTGGTGATGGTAGCGGTGGTGGTGTGTGTTGTTGAGGGGGGGACTCTTCCTGGGGGTGGGAGTGAGGGTGGGGGTTGAGTTAGGCAATTCTGAGAGAGAGCATAAGAGACAGAGTTCCATTGTGTGTGTGTGTGCGAGTGTATGTGTGCGCCGCGTCAATATGTGTGTGTGTGTGTATGTGCATGCTGTGCCTGTTGTGTGTGTATGTGGCATTCACATTCGAATGTAGTTGATAAGATCTTTCTACCCAATGTCGGCCAGTTGAAAAATGGAGCACCTGTGTTAGCATTAGACCTTTAGTAACCTACTCTGCAGTAAAAAGAAAGAAAAAAAAAGTAAAGAAAAGAAAGAAAAAAAAAAGGAGTTTTGTTCGATCACTAAAAACATTGCTTGAGGCGGCTGCATCGTACTAATTATGCACCCAAAGTACTTCAAATGTACCCAATGCACGCAAAATGCACCGATTGTACTTCTAATGTACCCATCCCAACGGCACACCGACTTCAAAATTGGACGAAGAAAGTGACTTGCCTCCCTTTAACCATCATTCGCAAGCAACTTACAACCCCTCTTCCCCCATCAATGTTTTCAGGAATGGAACATTCCAATACTACCCACCCCCCCCCCCACCCCCCCCCACCCCAATAGAATGTAACAAGCTGTCACCCCTTTCTTTGTCGTCCAGTCGAAGGATCCTACACGTGTGTCGGTATTACATTAAAGCTTTCAGGTGTGGCGCATTGTCCATTGTGTGCGTGCGTGCGTGCGTGTGTGTGTGTGTGTGTGTGTGTGTGTGTGTGTGTGCTTGCGTGCATATGTGTGTATGTGTGTGTGTGTTTGTGTTTTGAGAGAGAGTGAGGGGAGGGGGGCTTTACACTACTCAACAGCAGCAACAACAACAGCAACAACAACAACAACACACACACACACACACACACACACACACACACACACACAGAGAGAGAGAGGGTTATCACTAAACGGTCACACGGCAGTTTTCATACGAAGCCGGCAGTCATCACGTGTATATAATGAGTTAATCGCGGAGAGTGTTAGTCAGCTATCATTCCTAAACAAGGGGGTGACGGGTTGCCACATTTAACAGAGAAGGTGGCTAGCGTGTTAAGAGATGGATCATTCCATTCTGATCAAAGGTATGATAGGATGAAGAACGTGAAGTAACAGCAATGTAACAGGTGTGGAAGGAGTGTGTACCTGGGTAGTGGCTGGAGGGATGTCAGGTAGGATGTGGTTGGGGGGGGTGGGGGGGGGGGGGGGGGCTGAGAGATATGTTGGATACATCTGGGGATCAATGCTTTTTTTTCCTTTTTAATTTGGAAATGAGAGAGATCTGTTTGCATAAAAGTGTGTGTGTGTGTGTGTGTGTGTGTGTGTGTGTTTCTTTAATGTTTACATGAATTTGTGTTTTGGGGAGGAGGGAACAGGGATGAGGTTGCTTTCATTTGGGAGAGAGAGAGAAGCGCAGATATTGAAGGACTGTATCCATTGCGCGTGTAACAGCAATCTTTCAAAAGCAAAAGGGGTGACAGGTTGATCAGATTGGTCAGCAGTGCAACAGATGGATCATTCCATTCTGATAAAAGGTAGATGGGTTTAAAAAAAAACACGTGAAGCACGGATGGAAGGGCTGTAATATTAGCAAGCGTTTGACAGCAGTTATGTGGGGAAAAAAAAGGGGTGACAGGTTGTTTGGGCTGGTGAGAAGTCCAATCCTATAAAGGTAAAATAGGATAAAAACGTGAAGAACAGATATGGAGGACAGCTGGATAATGGCTAAAGGAGTGTTATTGTTTTTGTTTTGTTTTTTTGTTTGTTTATTATGTACAACTGGGAACCCTTTGTTATGAAGATAGGAAACGAGAGAGAGACAGAGAGAGAGAGAGAGAGGTCTTTGTGTTTGACTGAACGTGTATATGTCAGGTATGCTGGATGATGTTAAGCATTTGGCAGTTGGGATTGGGGGGAGGGGTGGAGGGGATGGAGGGGAGAAAAATGTGAGGGGGGGGGGGGGGGGCAGCCTAAACTAAAAACATTTTCTGCCATCTTCCAAATTTTTATGTAAAGGGGAGGGAGGGGGGGGGGGGGTCACCTTCCAAATTTTCATAAAAAAAAACTAGGATAGGAGTTTGAAGATACACACTCTCCAAATTTTCATAAAAGCAGGGAGAGGTTGGGGTGGGGTGGGAGTATTCACATTTTTTTAATTGTCCAGGAAGAGATCTCATGTTTCAAAGTTCTATAAAAGTGGGGTGGGGAAGACTGGGGGGTGGGGATGGGGGTGGGTGGGAGGAGCACCTAATACTCCCAGGGCCAAATATTTCAAGGGGGGGGGGGGGGGGGGGAGTCGGTGCTCCCTGTTCCCTCAGTTCAGATGTCACTCTGTGTGTGTGCATGCTTTTGTGTGTGTGTGTGTGTGTGTGTGTGTGTGTGTGTGCCTCTGTTTGTGTGTGTGTGTGTGCCTGCCTCTGTGTGTGTGTGTGTGTGTGTGTGTGTGTGTGCATTGCATATATACACACTAAGAGCTGAAAGTCCCGAAAAAAACAGTCTAACATTGGACATTTCGAGTGGAAACACGAGCAACAAATCTGGAACATTGGTTCCTTGTTCAGTCACCAAACTGCTACACCAGGTGTAGGCATCATTGTGCACCCAAAGTTCCCGAAAAGTGCACAATGTGCTGTAAATGCACTGAACGTGCTGTTCATGTGTCCACCCCAAACACCACAGCAGCAAAATCTCATTATTAACTATCGTCATAGCGAACGCATCACCCCTCACCATTTGGATGAACGGAACATTCCAATACTACACCCCCTATCTTCTAATGAATGAATAAGCTGCTACCCCTTCTAGAGGCTGTTCAGGGTGGACAGCAATCCAAGATATGGACCATTCCATTCTGATAAAAGGTAGATGGGATGAAGAATGTGAAGTACAAATATGGAAGGACTGTGTCCATTACGAGTGTGTGACAACAATCATTTGAAAAAAAGGGGTGACAGGTGTTCAGGCTGTTCAGGGTGGTCAGCAGTCCATCCGATGGATCATTCCATTCTGAAAAAAAGGTAGATAGGATGAAATACACAAAGCACGGATATGTAGCCACAGTTGGGAAGTGGGTGTGGGAGGAGGAGGTGTACGATGTTTTTGTTTTTTGTTTATTGGCACATCTGGAAACCGCGTTTCTATATATATATATATATATATATATATATATATATATATATGTATATATATATAAATATATCAGACTGGTCAGTAGTCCAAAAATGGGTCATTCCATTCTGATAAAAGGTAGATGAGATGAAGAACGTAAGCACAGATATGGAAGGACTGTTTCCATTGCGCGCGTGTATATATATATATATATATATAGAGAGAGATAGAGAGAGAGAGAGAGAGAGAGAGAGAGAGAGAGATGGCCATATGTTTAACTGTACGTGTATATGTAAGGTGGACCTGAAGGCGTTTTTTGGATTTGGGGGGTGGAGGTGAGGGGGAAGGAAGTACTGTTTTTGTTCTGATTTTTGTTTTGGAGGGGGTGGGGGTGAACTTCACTGCAGTCTTCCAAATCTTTATATGAAATGATAAGGGGGGGGGGGGGAGGGGGGGAGAGGGGGGAGGGAAGGGGGGGGGAAGGGGGAAGGAAAGGGGGAGGGGGGAACTTACCTTCCAGATTTTTTTCAAGGAAGGAAGCAGTGGGAAGGACACTCTCCAAATTTTCTTTAAAAATAAAAACAGGTGGTGTGTGTGGTGGGGGGGGGGGGGGGGGGGGGGGGGATAGGGAGGTGTGAGACTCAGATTATTTTTCAGCATTTTGCACTGGGTGTTCTCTCATGTTTCAAAGTCATATAAAAATGGAGGGTGGAGGGGGGGGGGGGGGGTGGGGGTGGGGGGCAGGTGGCAAGCACCATAACAAGCCACATGTATTAATCATGCCCATATTAGGGTGACTCATGGTAGTCTCCCCATCCCCCCTTCTCCCCTCCCAGTATTTTCATATGGGGAGTTGGTGTCCTCTGTCCATTACACTAATGTAACCCCCCTTTCGTTTGAAGAATGCTAGAGGTTGTTCAGGGTGGACACCAGTCTAAATAATGGACCATTCCATGATTAAAGGGTAGATGGGATGAAAGACGTGAAGCACAGACATGGAAGGACTGTATCCATTGCTGGTGTGTGACAGCCATCATACAAAAAAAGGGGGGTGACAGGTGTTGAGGCTGGTCAGCAGTCCAACTATTGGACCATTCCATTCTAGTAAAAGGTAGACAAGATGAAGAACGTGAAACACAGACATGGAAGGACTGTATCCATTGCGTGTGGGTGACAGCAATCATTAAAAAAATAAAATAAGGGGGGACAGGTTGATGAGGCTGGTCAGCAGTCCAACTTATGGATCATTCCATTCTGATAAAGGGTAGATGGGAAAAAGAATCTAAGGTACAGATATGGAAGGACTGCAATCATTCAAAAACAAAAACAAAAACAAAAAAAAAAAGAAGAGTGACAGGTTGTTCAGGGTGGTCAGCAGTCCATCTGTTGGATCATTCCATTCTGAAAAAGGTAGATGGGATGAATAACGTGAAGCACAGATATGGAAGGACAGCTTGGAAGAGGCTGTGGAGGGATCAGTTGGGAAGAAGAGGAGGATGTTGTTTTTGTTTTTTGTTTATAGGGTACATCTGGAAATCATTCATCTATGAAGATAGGAAATGTGTGTGTGTGTGTGTGTGTGTGTGTGTGTGTGTGTGTGTGTGTGAGAGAGAGAGAGAGAGAGAGAGAGAGAGAGAGAGAGATGTGGCTATGTGTTTGACTGAATGTGTATATATGCAGTGCGCATTTAGGGATGAAAAAGTGGGTTGGGGGGGGGGGGGGGGGGGGGGGGGGGGGGTAGGGGAAGAGGGGAGACACCCTCAACTGAAACTGATTTAAAAAAAAAAAAAAAAAAAACTTTACTGCAGTCTTCCTTTTTTAAGGGGGTGGTGGTGGAAGGGGGGGGACTCACCTTCCAAATTTTCATAAAACTAGGTGAGCTGTTGGGAAAGAAACTCTCAAAAGTTTCTTAAAAGGAGGAGGAGGAGGGGATTGGGGGGGGGGGGGGGGGGAGGATTGGAAGGTGAAGGGCAAATCAGATTTTTTTTTAAATTTTCGAGTGGGTGTTCTCTATGTTTCAAAGTCTTGCAAAAGTAGAGTAAGGTAGTGGGGGGTGGGGGAGCTCCATAACATGCCACACGTATTAATTATTCCAGCAGTCATTCAAAAAAAAGGGGCTGACAGGTTGCTAAGTTTATTCAGGGTGGTCAGCAGTCCAACCAATGGATCATTCCATTCTGATAAAAGGTAGATCTGATGAAGAACGTGAAGCATAGATATAGAAGGGCTGTATCCATTGCGTGTGTGTGACAGCAATCGTTTGAAAAAAAAGGAGTGACAGGTTGTTTAGACTGGTCAGCAGTCCAAAGATGGGTCATTCCATTCTGATAAAAGGTAGATGAGATGAAGAACGTGAAGCACAAATATGGAAGGACTGTTTCCATTGTGTGTGTGTGTGTGTGTGTGTGTGTGTGTGTGACAGCACTCATTTGAAAAATGAGGGGTGACAGGATGGTCACTAGTCCAACATATGGATCATTCCATTCTGATCAAAGGTAGATGGGATGAAGACTGTGACGCACAGATACCGAAGCATTGTATCCGTTGCGAGTGTGTGACTGCACTCATTTGAAAAAAGGGGTCACAGGTGGCTGGTCAGCGCTCCAAGAGATGGTTCATTTATCAAAGTTTTTGAGTGGGTGTTCTGTGATGTTTTAAGTCTTATAAAAATGGATTGGGGTAGGGTGTGGGGGATGGAGTGGGGGGGGGGGGGACACTATAGCACACTGGCGTGTGTCAATGTTACCTTGTGTCAGTTACAGTGATGCCTCTGTGTGTGTGTGTGTGTGTGTGTATGTGCGAGAGTGCAAGGGCGTACAGATGCATGTCTGTGTTTTTCTTCATGTTTGCATTAGTTTGTGTGTGTTCGGGAGGAGGGAATAGGGGTGGGCTGTTTTCATTTGAGAGAGAGAGGTTTATATTAGGGAATACCACACACACACACACACACAGAGCATTGAGCCATGGCACTTATAACGCGGGTATATGGCCTGATCCATTGCGAGTGTGTGACAGCAAGTATTCGCCAAAGGGGTGACAGGGTTATTGAGGGTGTCAGCAGTCCAACAGATGGGTCATTCCATTCTGTTAAAAGGTAGATGGGATGAAGAACATGAAGCACAGATATGGAAGGACTGCATCCATTGCGAGTGTGTGATAGCGATCATTCGAAAAAAAAGGGGTGACAGGTTGTTGAGGGTAGTCAGCAGTTCAACAGATGGATCATTCCATTCGGTAGGTTGATGGGATGGACAACGTGAAGCACATATGGAAGGACTGTGCACTGCTGGGGTGTGACTGGGGAGGGGTGAATTGGGAGGAGGAGGAGGGGGCTGTTTTTGGTTTCTGTTTATGGTGTACATCTAGGGATCATTTTTCTGTATAGATGGGAAAAGAGAGAGAGAGAGAGAGAGAGAGAGAGAGAGAGAGAGAGCCAATGTGTTTGTGTCAGGTGCGCTAGAATACGGTTAGCATCCCAGCGGCAGGGGATGGGGAGAAGGGAGGGGGAGTGGGAGTGGGAGGGGGGCAGCCTGAACTGAAACGTGCCAGTACTTCGCTGCAAACTTCCATTCTTTTTATGTAAAGGGGTGGGGATGGGGTGGGGGTGGGACTCACCGTCCAAGTTTTCATAACACTAAGGTGGGAGTTGGGAGAGACATACTCTCCAAATTTTCATAAAGCAGGGGTGCACGTGGGGGTAGGGGAGGGACCCTCACAGTTTTCAAAATTTTCGAGGGGGGTATTCTCCCTTGTTTCAAAGTGTTATAAAATGTGTGTGTGTATGTGTGTGTGTGTGTGTGTGTGTGTGTGTGTGTGTGTGTGTGTGTGTGAAACATACCTACATACTGACAAACCATAACATACTTACATTATTTTTCCCAATACTAATAAGGTTACAAATGGTAGTCCCTCTCCCCATTTCCCTTATCCAATATTTTCATAGGAAGTGTTTGTGCCCCTTGTCCCCCCAAGTTCCGATATGTGTGTGTGTGTGTGTGTGTGTGTGTGTGTGTGTGTGTGTGTGTGTGTGTGTGTGTGTGAGAGAGAGAGAGAGAGAGAGAGAGAGGGGGGGGGGGAGGGGGAGACAGAGAAAGATAAACATAGAGACTGACAGAGACAGAGTGTAACAAAAATCTGCGTATACGGAACAATAACAACATCAACAACAACAAACAACAACAACACACACACACACACACACACACACACACACACACACTCACACTCACAGACACAGACACACACACACACACACACACACACGCACACACGCACGCACGCACGCGCGCGCGGCACACCGCAAGCCAAAGGCCACACTGTGCTAAATTCCGGAACTTCCTTTACTGATGACTGGATTCCTGTGGAAGACAAAAGTAAAAAAACAAAGGGAGATGACTTCAACAAGCTGATGAGAGGTACACCCAAATATGCCAACAGCAGCCAAAACCAGCAGATAACACCATCTGTCGTTTTCTTTCTTAGCACTACATACATCTTTTGTACATACGTACTGTGAGAATGCTTTCTAACATAAAAACACTACATTAAAAAATGCTCGATCTGGTAAGTCCATCATGAATAACATATTAAAATCATCAATTTTTTTCCGAAAAGTCGAATCAACAACAGCAATAACAACAAAAGGCGACGAAGCAAGAAAGGAAAATGGCGAAAGCAACATACGTTTTAAAAATACATTCGTATAACCAAGTACATAACACTTTTTTCTGCCATGCTTTGACCACACTAACAGCCATCCCTTCCAAACTTCTTTCTTTTTTTGCGCATCTAACGTATCAGTTTCAGCCGATTTATTCCAGAACATGTTCTTTCCTATGTTCACATTCAGCAGCAACATCACCATTTTGTGGACATGAGCTACGAAGCAGGAGGGGAGGGGGGGGGGGGGGGGGGGGGAGGCGTCGGTGATGAAAAGAGGGATGCGTTGTGGGGAAAACCCGGGGGCGGGGGGCAGGGGGGGGGGAGGGGGGGGCTGCAGGGTGTGGAAGGGTAGGAGCTATAAAGGTTGTTAGAGGTGACAGGGAAATGGTTTCAAGTTTTTGTGGGGAAATGGCTTCCAGTTTTTATCATTACCAGAACTGATGGCGAAATGGTTTGTTAGAAGTGATGAGGAAATGGTTTGTTAGAAGTGATGAGGAAATGGTTTGTTAGAAGTGATGGGGAAATGGTTTGTTAGAAGTGATGAGGAAATGGTTTCCAGTTTTGATTGGGAAATGGTTTCCAGTTTTTGTCATTATCAGAAGTGACGGGGAAATGGTTTCCAGTTTTTATCATTGTCAGAAGTGACGGGGAAATGGTTTCCAGTTTTTGTCATTATATCAGAAGTGACAGGGAAATGTTTCCAGTTTTTGTCATCATCAGAAGTGACGGGGAAATGGTTTCCAGTTTTTATCATTGTCAGAAGTGACAGGGAAATGGTTTCCAGTTTTTGTCATTATCAGAAGTGACGGGGAAATGGTTTCCAGTCTTTATCATTGTCAGAAGTGACAGGGAAATGGTTTCCAGTTTTTGTCATTATCAGAAGTGACGGGGAAATGGTTTCCAGTTTTTATCATTGTCAGAGAAGTGACAGGGAAATGGTTTCCAGTTTTCATCATCATCAGAAGTGACGGGGAAATGGTTTCCAGTTTTGATCATTATTGCTCACCCGACACACAGAGGTTTGTCACGGCTATCATACTTCTATTGGGGAAAAAAGTCACATCCTGAACAGGTTACAGCATCAACAGAGGTTTATATCCCAAACAAACAAACAAACAACATAAGTAGTAAATAGCACGGCAGATAAAAACGACTGACATCTTGCGGAACGTCAAACCGCCAGGCATTCTTCTTCGTCATTTCTTAAACATAGATTGAAAAATAAATCGCCTGAAAAAGAAAAAAGAAAATAAAAACTTTAAATGCCACAGAAATCTGGGTTAATAGGCGCTGCATGATGAACAGCTAGTGTCCGCTGTGGGCTGTGTATGCAATGTTCATTGCCCAGCGTCCGCTGTGGACTGTGTGTACAATGTTCATTGCCCAGTGTCCGCTGTGGACTGTGTGTACAATGTTCATTGCCCAGTGTCCGCTGTGGACTGTGTGTACAATGTTCATTGCCTAGTGTCCGTTGTGGACTGTGTGTACAATGTTCATTGCCCAGTTTCCGCTGTGCACTGTGTGTACAATGTTCATTGCCTAGTGTCCGCTGTGCACTGTGTGTACAATGTTCATTGCCCAGTGTCCGCTGTGCACTGTGTATACAATGTTCATTGCCCAGTGTCTGTGGACTGTGTGTACAATGTTCATTGCCCAGTGTCCGCTGTGGACTGTGTGTACAATGTTCATTACCTAGTGTCCATTGTGGACTGTGAATACAATGTTCATTGCCTAGTGTCCATTGTGGGCTGTGAATACAATGTTCATTGCCTAGTGTCCGCTGTGGACTGTGAATACAATGTTCAAAGACGGTGACAGAAGCGAGGAAGATACAACAGAACACTTCTTAAAGACAGGACAGCTGTTTGTACTTAAAGAGCCCCACCCCCCATCCTCGTCCCATTCCCCATGGACTTTCTCACAAAGACACGGGAAGAAACAGTCATTCAATCTTGCACACGAGGACCGGCACATGCTAGTTCAGTCTACCCACGAGAAGTTTGTGTGGAGAAGTCTTGATGAAAAAAGTTCCTCCTGTCCCAACAGTACAAGACTGCGCGCATGCAGGATGAATTCCATAGCGAACGGACAGAACACGTCAACGTCCACACTGGCCGTTGGATTTAGTCTGTACTTGCAAAAACTCCTTAAACTCGAGTTCAGCGGTCGCGACTAACGAGGGAAGGGAAATAACCGAACTAAAAGTAATGCCGATTATCCATCTTTGGAAGGAAGCGAAACAGCAGCAGTTTAAAGAAAAAATGATTCGTTTCTTCTTTCAAATCACAAGCACAGTTTAGCAGTCGCACTGAAATTTCAAACACATAACCATCAATGTCGATATCGCTGAACATCGTCCATGCCAATATCGCTGAACCAGCTGTATGCTGCAACACCGGAACTCATTGTTTTTTTCTTGTCATCATCGTCCATACAACAAACGGTTATTTCATACAACTATAACTCCCTTCCTTTTCGACTTCTTCTTTTAATACGTCATATAGAACACCCACAGACACAACACACACAAGGATGTTATGGACAACGGTCAATAGCTGACAGTGTCTTGAGTGGGAAAAACGTCGTTCAAATCACAAGAATCCAGTTTTGAAGGCACGTAACAACACATGCAGGTTCTAGCGTCCAGCGAAGAGTTGTATGTAGTAGTCACCGAATCACTGACACTGGGTCAAAGTCACCCGGGAAATAAGCTTCCAGCATTTTGTGAACACCCACAGACACAACACACACAAGGATGTTATGGACAACGGTCAATGTGTGTGTGTGTGTGTCACCGAATCACTGACACTGGGTCAAAGTCACCCGGGAAATAAGCTTCCAGCATGTGTGTGTGTGTGTGTGTGTGTGTGTGTGTGTGTGTGTGTGTGTGTGTGTGTGTGTGTGTGTGTGTGTGTGTTTGTTGTTGTTGTTGTTGTTGTTGTTGTTCTTCAGTTTAACGTCTTTCCACTAAAAGTGATATCAGACGATGTGTGTGTGTGTGTGTGTGTGTGTGTGTGTGTGTGTGTGTGTGTGTGTGTGTGTGTGTGTGTGACTATCTCCCATCCTCTCTCTCACACACAAACATACCAAATGCTTTTAACGGACTGCGCTTCTTTTCTTTCAAACCATCTGGAAGCGCAGTATCAGCAGCATGGAGGGACCGAAGACTTCTTCATCTTTTATCTGTGTGTATGTATGTGTACAAACATGCACAGATCTGTATGTGTCAACGTCTAAATTCGTTAGCGTGTAATATCATCTGTCCCCTCACTCACTGAGTATTCTGCACCACACTTATCATCCAAGCACACATGAATCCTCATCACACTGCTTAAAAAATGTAACAAATGTGTACCAGTCTCTTCCCTCATCCACGTTTCTGTTTCAGCTGCCTTCTTCAACAGCGTCGTCAAGACGTGACACAATCCCACACTCCTATTTCTCACCCAGCCAACTCTCCTCCTGCCTCATCGAATGCTGCTTGCGTTCTGGCGATACAGAACCAGAAAAGAGGGCTTCACATCAATCCAGAACCAGGTATATCTATCTCGGCCTGATACTAGTATCCGCGCCATATTTCTGTCTTTTTTTCCGAGCAGCGCTTCTTCCCTGCTACGCCCCCTGGCCTCTCTCCCATAGTTCTCTTCTCCAATGGCTTTCTTCTCACGTCACTCACACTGGCCACCCACAAACAGCCTTTGGCTCTTCTCCCTGTTCTCCGCAGCCCCAGCATATACCTAAAGGTCACTTCAAACCATCAGTTGATCAGTTCTTCTTCAATGCTGATCGATGAGGATGACGATGATGACGAAGAAGGTACTTCGGATTTTCATTCTGGGCCGAGGCTGCATTACATAACTGTACTCTGCGCTCCCTTCATCCCTGCGTCAACCAGGCCCGAGAGATAACCGACACCTGCAGTGTTGGTCAGGAAGTTTGAGCAACACTCGGAGGTGCGTCCATGTAGTGGTCCATGTGTGGTCACAGTCTTGCCATTTGAACTCCTGCCAAACTCAGCTCTGGGTAGGTGGTGCCGGTCGGACAGAAGAATACCAAAGGCTCTGATGGGAATCGAACCTACGACCTCCCACCCGAATTCCGCGATGCTGACCACTTCGTCATGGAGGCTGATACTGATCAAACATGTCTGGGTTGCTTTGCATAGATGGTGGTTCAAAACTACATGGTGATGTTCACGTTGTATTCTGTGTACAATCAATATTCTGTGTCGTTTTTCGCTATTGGCTCTCCACACATTTTCGGATGGACGTCACAATAAATCATGTGTCCTCCTCGACGGAAATGATCACACCCAGCGTCACTCCAGTGGCATCATCACCATGCCGCTCATTTCGGCTCCCCGTCCACAATCACAGCCCGGCTTCTCCAGCCGCAGCACCGGCACCGGCAGTCCACAGGGCGAGTCTGAGTCAAGTCGTCATGAGGCAACCCACTGCAGGAGACACTGCACCATTGCCGATTCACTTCGGTGCTGTTCAGTGATGCCTGTTTTGATTCAACCTTAGCAGGACAGTCACTTCGGTTCTGTTCAGTGGTGCCTGTTTTGATTCCACCTTAGCAGGACAGTCACTTCGGTGCTGTTCAGTGGTGCCTGTTTTGATTCAACATTAGCAGGACACCACCTGCTAGGCCCCCTCTTGGCGACCGTAACTGCTTAGTTGCGAGGCAGCATGAGTGAACATGTCCTTGGAAAGGGCGTAGCACGTCCATCTAAACGACAGTCCTGACAAACACTGTGTGATGCAAGCGACCTGAAGTCTAACTCGCCAAAGGCATTGGCCTGGACATGACATCGAAACTGAGATCACCATAAGAATTTGAGACTTAAAATGCTGATTGACAAGGATGAGGATGATGAAGATGATGCTATGGAGTTCCAGTCCGGTCTGAGACTGCATGAAGAAGGCTGTACTCAGTTTCATACCATACGCCAGCGTCACCAAGCCCGAGAGATACAGACACCTGCCTCGATGGTCAGCAAGTTTGAGCAATACTCTAAAAGACGCATCCACCTAGTGGATGAAACTCGACTGTGTGGTTATATTCTTCCACACTGAGCCCACAACGAACTCAACTCTGGGTAGGCGCAAGTCGTGGGCCGGCAAATCCCTCAAACAGAAATGGTTCGGATGGGAATCGAACCCACGACCCCCTAGCCGGGAATCTGCGATGCGAACTAATGCACCACGGCCACTGGTTTGGAGGTCAGTCTTGGGAAATGTGTTTAGTCAACAACTCGCCTGTATTTCTTTCTCGTTTATGTATTTCATACTCTGTCTCTGTTAAAAGAGAGACACGAATTAACTTAATTAAGTTATACGACTTGAGAAGGCTGTACTAGGAACTAGAGCCTAAATGGTGAATAGTTCGTTGTTTTATGTTTTCAGTTTCATATCATGTGCACAACAAAGCGCTGATTCCAAGTCTTTATTATGTTGTTGTATTCTCCACACCCTCTGAGGAGCGAAAGGTTGGAATACGTGCTCTTGACGTAGTCTCCATTGACACAGACCCAGCCATTAACAGCCGGATGTCTTTACATATACCTGGGTCTGTACGTTGAACGCGTTCATTTCTTTAAAGGTCTCCTTGACAATATTTTCCATTATTTCTGGCCTAGTTTGTGCAATAATCATTGTTCTGTTAAGATAGTGTACCCAAAGTGCTAAAACCACAGACCCAAATGTTATGTGCATGTCTCGTCTCGTCAAAGGACATCGAGACATTTCTTTTGTCGATGTCTGCTCTAAACATCTGTGAATGACAGTGTGTAGATTAACAAACGTCTGTGAATGACACTGTGTCATTTAGTACACATCTGTAAGTGGCAGTGTGTAGTTTATGTTTCAATGTTAACGATAACACGATGTATCGTCACTCATGACTTACTTCGTGTCCATGCAACTGACAGCGCTGTAACAAAAACTTGGATTCCTTATGCATGTAATTCCAACTTTTTGCGATTCTTGAAAAACGCACATCAAAATAACGTATCTAAACGATCATAAACGATAACAAATGCCTGTCTCGGTCTCAACACACATTTGTGCACAAAACACAAATACATGTGCATGTGTGCCTGCTCTCACCACTTCGCGCCTGTTTTCCATTAGAGTAGAGAAAGAAGCCTTGGACGCAAGTTTTCAACAAGCACTCTCTCTCTCTCTCTCTCTCTCTCTCTCTCTCTCTCTCTCTAGCTCTCTAGCTCTCTCTCTCCCCCCTATCTCTCCCTCTGTCTCTGTGAACACAAACGCCTTTAAACAACAGATTCTTTCCAACTCCTGAGGCAATGGACGAGAAAGGCCGGTTCCACACAACAAAGAGGCCTTTCCACTGTGCAGACATCACTCTTCAGCCTGGCAACAATCCAGTTCTGCTATTGATGTAAGAATGTTTTGGCACTGCCTCGTCAACAGCCGCGACCAGATTCATCTCATGATGAAGATCCCTGAATTCTGCAAGACACACTCGCTCTTCCTCCCTGAACCAAAACGTTTGGGAACCGACAATGGCGAGTTGAAAGTCTCGAGTAACAAACAAACAAAGACAGCAGCACCGGCACCGTGTCTCTCAGACTGTGTATATGCACTGTTAAGGCCCCACTGTTCACCGTCACAGACTGGCCTCCGCTCCCTCATCAATCCATCGGCGCTCGCTTCAATCCGGACCAGTACTGTCGTATCCCCGTCTCCACGTCTTGTG
>JADBJO010002012.1:131358-138858 GCA_016801955.1 Conus betulinus | reverse complement strand
GTCGGCTACAACACGCTGTGCTCTGTGGAGCAGGACCATCCCCTCACCATGGAATACTCTTTGAATCGCTGCTCTGCTATCCTAGCCTTAAACTCTCACCATCACTCTTCACTACTGATATTCTCACTATGCGTACTCAATATAACAAGTTTTGAGGAAGACCAGAGAGCAGCTCTGTAATTTGGTGTGGTTTTCTTCTTACCCCGAACCTCTTGGCTTTTCAGCCCTAGACCTTAAATTTCAAACCGACGATCAAATGTATCATAAAAGAAAATGAAGATGATTCAATCGAACATGCAAAATCTCTCTCTCTCTCTCTCTCTCTCTCTCTCTCTCTCTCTCTCTCTCTGAGTGTGTGTGTGTGTGTGTGTGTGTGTGTGTGTGTGTGTGTGTGTGTGTGTGAGTGTGTGTGTGTGTGTGTGTGTGTGTGTGTTTGTTTGTGTGTTGCGTGTGTGAGTGAGTGAGTGTGTGAGTGAGAAAGTGAGTGAGAAAGTGAGTGAGTAGGTGCACAAATACAAATATTTTATTCAGTTTGTACAAGGCCATACGACCCATATGAGCAAAACAAAAGTAGGCATAAGCAACCATAAAGCAGTCATGGTATTGACCGTGTTAAACTCGAAGATATGTACACATTTTTGATCAAGGAACAAGAAATAGTTCACACACACTAGTTGTTTAATTCCTTATCTTTAAACTTTCTACCACCTAAATTCCTAACTTAACAATTAATTTTCCACAGGGAATTGAGCATAGCAACTTAACCTTTAAGCTTAAAAGGAATCTGTAATATAGATGGGAATATACTTTTTATGTAAAGATAAATACTTTTTGGACAAACTAGTAACTAGTAGTTGTTAGTCTGGTTTCTAAAGCGAGCGATGCTGTTCAAAGGCAGTTACTGCATCTTAGTCAGCAGATAGCAGGACGATATTCAAAGGATGTAAGAAGACCAATGTAGTTTGCTCGACAGATTTCAGGATGATGATTCAGGTAATCTGAGCAGGAGGAAAGAGAATCAAGCCAATCTTGTCGATAAGCATCAAAACGACCTTCATAAATGTTTTAAGAAATATGGGTGCATTACCAACATCTTGCATTTCCCAAGCATATCCAAATATATGTGAACATATAATTAACCTTACATTTGTTACCCTTTTTTTCTACCGGCTAAAACGTGTTTAAACAACATCAGATAGCAATGTTTTGGATATCTATTGTCTATCTTCATTTTCAACACCGTATCGTGTCCAGTTTTCGACAGAAGAGAAACACAAGATGATTCAGACCTTCCCACCTGTACACACTGACCTTCTTTCACTTCAACACTCAGGAGTCTCTGGCATACAGGTACTGACTAATAACACCAAGAGCACGAAACAACTGATGCAACGTATGGCGACATCATCAGCACTATCCATCCTTCTCTCAGAAACTGACTGACCGAGCACCACGAGCGACAAATCCAAGTTTCCGACAATAAAGGCATCAGACGGACTCTCCCCAACCTCTCTCTACATGAACTATACAACAAATGACAGTACACGTCGAGCAGCAGGGCAACACATACGCTAGCAGGCCCAATTTTTCTAGCAGTCATCAAGCCCTGTAAGCCTCGTACTGTGGGCATGCGTGTCGTCCTGATGCCCTGAGCAACACTGTTGTACTGGGTGCAGCGAAGCATGAACGGACAGACCGAAGACAACCCTGCCTGGACGAGAGCAATGACTGAATCGGCACTGTACCTATCACTTGTGGCGCATGACCGCGGCTGTGGTTGTCCATGCGTTACGTCGCAGCGTCACTAAGATCTACTGTGACGGTACGACAACAAGAAAAATAGTAGTAGTAGCAGTAGTGGTGGTGGGTGGTAGTAGTAGTAGTAGTAGTAGTAGTAGTAGTAGGAGGAGGAGGGAGGAGGAGGAGGATAGTAAAATAATAATGATAATAAAAATAAATAACATGATGATGATGATGATGATGATGATGATGATGATGATGATGATGATGATGATGACGATGATAGAGTAAATGAGTGTGGGAAAATGCCGAACAGTTTTCGTTTTTCATCCCATTTCTTTTTCTTTTTTTTTTTTTTTTTTTTTTTTTTTTTTTTTTTTTTTTTTGGGGGGGGGGGGATGTTAACATTACTGATTTTAAACCAAAACGATGTCATTGTACATGTCTGTGTTCCTGTTAATGGGACGAAACATATTTCTTCCTATACATGTGAGTAAAAACGAAATACAACTGGACACTGTATTTATTACATAGGGACTTGTCCATTCACGTTTACTTTGATCAAAGCGACGAGCCTGCCTGCCTGCTTACGCACAACAACTGCTGAGTCGAAGAAGCCACAATGTTTTAATGGCGTATAAAAAAAAAAAAAAAAAAAAAAAAAAAAAAAAATGGAAAAAAACATATGAAAAATTATAAATGAAAAAAAAAAAAAACGGCGTTCGGTAGGAATGAACGACCTTTGTGGGTACTGGACTTGCCTACAGATTTGTATCCTAAGCATTCTTTAGTCATTATTCTTAACAATATAAACATTCAGAATGGAGCCGAAAAATACTGGCAATGCTCATGCTTTCATCATGATAGTTAGACACTTTCAGGCAGCACAAACTTGCACAGAAATAAAAACAAAGACACTTTCTGGCAGCACAAACTTGCACAGAAATAAAAACAAAAAACAAATACAAAACGCCTCATTGGTCGCCACACGGTGAAAAAAAAGCATATTATTCAAGTGAAAACCGAAGCAAAAAAAAAAAAAAATAAATAAATAAAATAAACGAACCGTGAACAAAGCGCGCTACTCCCAACTTAAAGAATATGAGAATGTCACTTCTCATCTGTCCAAAAAAAGTAAAAAGAGAAAAAAAAGGAAAAGCGACACAAAATCTGTAAAGAAAAGTAATACCATTTCAGATCTGACAGTTCAAAAAAAAAAAATCTCATCTCAAGACTACCCCCCCCCCCCCCCCCCCTTAAAAAAAAAAAGCAGTGTCTGGCCCTGCAGACTGCAGACACACAGAGCATCTCACCTCATCATCTCCGTGAAGCGCTTGATCCTCTCCGAGGTCTCGTTGAGGGGCACGTGAGGCAGACTCCGCTTGGGCTTGGGAGGAGGTACATCACTCTGCGGCGTCTGCTCCCGGGACGTGCTGGAACCGCTGCTGTGGTGAGCGTGTCCGTTCTGCAGCAGCTGCTGCTGCTGCTGCTGCTGTGATGTGGATGATGATGCTGTCTTCCGCTAGGAGCTGAATCAGCGTGCGACCCGTGGGCGGGGCCTTTGGTGGGGGTGGTGCTGGCTGTTGACGTTGTTGTAATAGCCGTTGGCCTGCGGGCAAGGACCAGGGGAGAGAAGACCTCGTCCTCCTCCATGGACCTCCGGGGTGTCCGCCGCTGATCCGGGTAGCTGTGTCTCGGGGATCTGACGTACCCGTCAGGGGATCTCAGCTGCTCCGGGCAAGGACCTCCCTCGCTCCGGTGTCTGGCAGGAGCATGGGAGCGCGGGGGTGGGGCTCCCTGGCGGGCGGAGGAGGAGGAGTTAGGGGGGTTGGAGGAGAGGTCCAACATACTGTCCGCTTTGCGCTGCCCCACCACCGAGAACGCCAGCCCCGTCGACAGGTTGCCCAACGACCTTGACCTGGTCCCATCCTCCAGGTCACCCGGGTCGTGGATGCTGGGCACCACGTCAGGCGCCAGCTGACCCCGTCCCCCGTACATCTGATCGCTGGCGATCTGATCAGGGTAACCTTGGTTTGGGCGACCTCGCCCTTGACCCTGACCTTGACCCCGGCCACAGCTGGACGAGGTGGCGGTTGAACTGGCCTGGGAGGTGATGGAGATGTCATGGCAGCTGTGGTAGAGAGAGGCCCCGGCGTGCTCCTTGGAACCGTTGTTGTTGATCTCGTGCGCGTCCTCCGGGATGGAGGAGTACCTCAGGTCCCCCCCTCCGGCGGGGGTCTCGATCCCGCTCCCGGTCCCGCCGCGACACGTAGCGGTACTCCGAGGCCACGGACGACGAGGAATCCGAGTGGTAATACTCTGGGGACTTGTGCGACTGAGGGTGAGACCGACGATGCTGCTGCTGTGGTGGTTGCTGCTGTTGCTGCTGCTGCTGCTGATGCTTGGCGTTCTCTTTGCCCTTGGCACTGACATAGCGGCGACGCGGTGGTTCGGACCGTTCCGTGTCCGTGGATGTGACCGAGTGCTCGTCGGAAGAACGCTTTCCCTGAATCAAACGATGAAGAAAGCATGTTGGGGGGGTTATGTCTCTGTTTTCGTCTGATTTATTTTAGAGAAAAAAAGAAACTTGGGAAACCTGACAAGGAAACGATCTTAGGAAGCAGAGGCGAAAACTTTTCTTGAAGACAGAAAAAGACGCAGGCAGAGAGAATTCTTCCACACTGAATGCTTTTGCACTGCTATGATCACTGAACACGCACGCACGCACCCACCCACACCCACCAAAACAACAAACAACCACTACAACAAAAGAAACTTCAAGGATACTACAGTTGACCCAAAAAGAAAAGTACAAAACCAACTATTAAATAAACACAAAGGGAGGAGGGGAATGGGAGGGGGGGGGGGGGGGGGGGGTACGGGAAATCGAAGGTAGAGAGGGGAACTCATCATAATATGTTAACTACGAGGCATCTCTGATCAGGAGATAAGAAGGAGGAAAAAAATCATGGAAAGAGAAAAATGATATAAAGAAGTTAACTAACAAAGGCAGAAAAAATGATGGGGGTGGGGTGGGGGGGGGGGGGGGCAGAGGGGCAGAGGGGCAAAATAAAAAAAAAAAAAAAAAAAGAAGACAGGGAGAAAGAAAACAGAAACCAGGATATAATGGAGAAAAAAAGGAATGAACGAAAGAGAAGAAGACCGGGTGGTTCACCTTGTGGTAGGCCGCCTGTGCAGGAAGCGGATGGTGAACGTGAGACAAAGGAAGCCCGTTGAACTGCCGGTACAGCTGAGGGTCAGACACGCTGAGGTTGGACAGCGAGTGACTCTTCAGCATCTGAAAACCACACTGCTAGTCAAACACTTCCGCTTCCGCTCTCTATCACGTATTTATTTCGCCTTAACTTATGTCTCAGGTTCCGCATCTCTTTTACTGTCGTTTCTTCTACAACTGCGAAAAGTGGATAAAGAAAGGAGGTAAATAAATATCTCAGGAATAAACGCGCTATATTTGTTAGTCTCTGGGTATCATATGCTTCACTGCAATAGCGATTTACTAATAAAAGTGGTAGAGAATGACTAACGCCTTAATCCCGTGCCTTCTTTACAACATACCTGATGTTCTTTTTTTTTCTTAATTTCAAAACTAGAATTTCCATAGTTAATTGCTGGCGACATGAAGATCGCATCCCAATAAACAAGACTCAAGAAACACGCTTGGGCCGGAATAGCTCAGTTGGTAGAGCGCCGGACTCGTGATCCTAGGGTCGCGGGTTCGAATCTCCGCCGGGCCGTTTCGGTACAGGGGGATTTTTCCCTCGGTGTTAACATTGGTTCTGACTTCCCATACAGTCCTTCGAATGAGACTATAAACTGAGGTTCCGTGTGTGAACGCACGCATAACATCTTGCACACACGTAAAATCCCATCACCAACTTTCGGAAGAGAAGGCCAGTTTGGCCGTTGGTATGAATGACACGTTACACATAGCACGCACCCTGCGTGAGAAATGGAAAGAATGAAGGAAGTAAGGAAAACTGAGTGAACAACATTGAACAATGTTGACTGGATGACACGGGGAAAAACGACTGAATGAAGCGCCAGCTGGCAGCTCTTCAGTCGGCACTACCCAGGTAAGCAGCCCGTTGTGTAAACAATGTGAATTGTAAAGCGCTTAGAACTTGGTCTCTAGCCGAGAATAGGCACTATATATGTATTCATTATTATATTTATCATTAATTTTGTACTGCTATCCTGATATTTACATTAACATTTACGAGACGCCATCTTCTCTGTTTCTTACACAATAAAATGTATAGCATGGATCTTTATAAATGCATAGCATGGATCTTTATCCAGGTAACACAAGGTTCTCTAGATAATTTCGACTTTTGTCATTTGTTGTTTCCATTTCATTCTAAACATATGCATGTGAAAAACAAGTGTTTTGTACATCGTCACTTATATACTTTAGTTTCTACTTCTGGCATTCACCTCTACCTACTTTTCAAGTTTCTAGCTGAGACGCATAAAGTTACATCTGGATAACATTCAAAACGTCCCTTAAGCCCAATTCTTTTCCAATATTCAAATACTCAAAGTAAAAATTCTACCAAACTCATATTTACACGACGGCAAACATAGCAACTGATTTCATCAGCTTCTCTGTGTGTGTGTGTGTGTGTGTGTGTGTGTGTGTGTGTGTGTGTGTGTGTGTGTGTGTGTGTGTGTGTAATGTGTGTGTGCGTGCGTGGATGCGTGTGCATGTGTGTGTGTGTGTGTGTGTGTGTGTGTGTGTGTGTGTGTGTGGTGAATGTATTCTGCCTACCCATGTGTATATGTGCGCGCGTGCAAACGCGGATGTATGCAGATGGAGGGAGAAAGAAGAGATAAGCGGAGAGAGAGAGAGAAGAGAAGAGAGAGTTAGACAGACAGACAGGCAGATCAACAGACAGACAGACAGATTAACAGACAGATAGAGACAGACACAGAGAGAAGAAAATGCAGACAGACGGAAAAACAGACAGACAGACAGAGAGACAGACAGACAGACAGACAGACACACACACACACACACACACACACACACACACACACACAATTAAACACACACACACACACACACACACACACACACACACACAGAGTCAGAGACTGTGAGGCTGCAGTCCCAGACAGCAGGGAGCGGCAGGCACGGACCTTTCTGGCCGCCTCCTTGGGTTTCTTGATGAGCATCAGACACTTCTCCTCCGCCTGGCACTGGTCCAGCGCCGCCAGAACGCTGTCTGCATCTTCTAGGAACGCTTGCACTGCAACACACATGACGCCGCCGCGTTTATACACCGTGCTGTATTTTCCTTAAACACACGTAACACTGACGTAAAACAGAGTGCTGTATTTCTTTAAACACACATCACGGTGACCTACAGCACAGTGCTGTATTTCTTTAATTAAACACACATCACGCTGACGTAAGACACAGTGCTGCATTTCTTTAAACACACATTACGCTGACGTAAGACACAGTCCTGCATTTCTTTAAACATCCCAACATTACGGTGACGTAAAGCACAGCGCTGTATTTCTTTAAATACACATCACACCGAATATGTATTGCTTTAAAGACTCGTCACAGGCAGCGCAAAGACACTGTGGTGCTGTACTGTTTTAGACACTGCTGCACATTTCTTTACAGAAACATCTCCTACACAGTTCGGTTTGAGAGAGAGAGAGAGAGAGAGAGAGAGAGAGAGAGAGAGAGAGAGAGAGAGAGAGAGAGAGAGAGAGAGAGAGAGAGAG
>JADBJO010002012.1:118858-123858 GCA_016801955.1 Conus betulinus | reverse complement strand
GATTTTTATGAGCAAAGACGTTTATGGAGAAACTAGAATGTTTAACCTTCCGCTTTCGTATTTTATCCATCTCTGCTCTCTTTTATTCACAAATGTTAATCCATGCCGGATACATGATACTTACAATGTTATAAAGTTCGTTGCTTTGCGTTGCGTTGGAGAGAGTTGTCGGTCTTTACTGTGTTGGCAGTGATCACACGATATCGCGAGACGCAACAACGAAGCCAGACGACTGCAATGCGATATTACCGTCAAGAATAACATACCCCCAACGCGAACAACTCCATAATCTCTGGTGGGGCAACCTGAACGGTAGAAACCATGAAATTTTAAATTTTATCGGCTCTGAAAGCAGACAGAAGTGCGTTACGCCACACCTGACAAGGGTAAAAAAAAAGAAGGAAAGACGGATGGCTACTTAAAAAGGGGGAAAAAAACAGTCATGGATAGAATGAAGGAGAAAGAAAGAGGTGGAGAATAAAGGAAGGCTGGGAGAAAGAAGTCAAATATAAAAGGAGCGAGAAAGAAAGAATAATGATAACGATGAAGCGAAAGATAGAAAGAACAGAGAATTTTTTTTTTCAAAGATGGATAGGAGGGGAGAAAGAAACAAAAAGAAAACATGATGGAAGAAATGAAATAAATGAAGAAGAATGAAAATAAGAACGAAGGAATGAAGAACAATGGAAAGAAAGAAGTGGAAAAAAGGAGAGAAAACTCAATTCAGTTCACACACACACACACACACACACACACACACACACACACACACACACACACACCACACATACGCACACGACACACACACACACACACACACACACACACACACACATATCTTTCTTCTTCAATTAAACGGGTACCCCCCGATCTCCTTACCGGTCTCTTTGACTGTTGTTGAAGTCGGTACAAAGCTGTACACACACCGTCCACACAGCTTGGGCGCCAATAATACACAGCGCTTTGGCTCCGCTATCTGTCGTCAATCGACGTGATTGAGAGCGTTCCTTTCCCCCCTCCTTTCAACCTCGCAATGAAGAGGGGGGATTGGAAAGGTCCCTCGCCCCCCCCCCCCATACACACTTCCACCCTACCACCCTCCACCACTTTCAAATCGACGCTCTCTCTCTCTCTCCTCTCTCTCTCTCTCTCTCCTCTCTCTCTCTCTCTCTGTTCGTAGTCCGGCCTCCTTCGTACCTGTTGAGAGGAACACCCAGTGTTCAACCATTACTCGGAATTTCTTCCATTTGTTTTTTCTTCTTCTTTTCTATTTTTTTTTTTTAAAGTGGAGAAGGGGAGATGGGGTTTGGGGGGGGGGGGGGGGGGGCAGGGAGGGGGGAGGGGTGTGTTCTACGAGAGGGGTTTCTTGTTGTTTTACCGCACCGAGAGAATTCTCAATTCTGAATTCACCCAATATGTTGTGTTGTGTAAGCAGCAAAGCATCATCATCATCTCTCTCTCTCTCTCTCTCTCTCTCTCTCTCTCTCTCTGAGCCTCACCCACACTAACAGTATTCGACCGCACTACAACGTGTTCTCAAACGTGTCAAGTTCGGGAGCTTTCCTTCCGTGCTTTGTCTGTCCGTGAACAGAACGTGTCTCCCATTTATCATGCACAACTCGTTTGGCAGGTCACACGCCTCACACACTACCCCCATCCCACCCCACCCCCTCTCCTGTCCCGGCCTATCCCCCCCCCCCCCCCCCCCCCTCACCCCCACCCTCTCCCTGCCGCGTCCACCCTGGCAGCTTTCACTGGCTGCAATGGGAGTAGAGTCCAAGACCTGTGAACCGAGAGTTCGGAGTACTTTTGGTTTTAAATACTGAGGAGGGTGGGGGTTGGGGGTAGGGGTGAGGGTGGGGGAGGTAGGGGAACAGGCTTTTATGGGAGCATGGTTTCTTCAGAGGCCCACGACCCTAGAGGAAAATAGTGAAGAGTGGAAAAAACAACTACCATCCCAAGGATAACAATTATCATTATTGAGCACCGACACAAGCAGCTGTGTGTCCCTGATGAGTCCGATCCAGCGGACGAAAGGCCTAGAAGCAGGCAATACAAATAGATCTGCCTTCGAGAGGGATTACGATGGTTCCCTCATGCAGCTAGTGAAGAGTTTTCATATTTATATTATATTTTCTTAACTTCATGTTCCCATTTTCTTCATCTTCACCCCCCCCCCCCCCCCCCCCCCCCCCCACCCCCTCCCCCTTTGCCAATGTCATTGCTGTGATGACAGAGGGGTCGTTGGCCTGCGCTTGTTTTCCCGCCACTATTGGATTGTTCGTCTTTGTATTTGTCCGACTTCATTCAAGTTTAAAAGGCTGTGCCATTCTTGAATAAAAGTTACTCAGTGTTAGGTTTTCTTACGGGAGCAAGACTTGGCCCTATTTGTTTATTGTCCACTGTTCCCTGCCTCATTTCATTTTCAATTTTATGATTACTCAGTTAGTTTTCAAAGCGAGGTGGTGGAAGGCGGAAACTGAGACGAATTTCACAGGAAAAATACCCTTCCACCTTTCGGGATTCTGCGCCCGGTTTGGGGGAGGACATAAGTCTTGGTGATCGCTCGTTTTCTTCGTTTCCATTGTCCTGGATGTTGTTGATCTTGCCTGAAGAAGACCTAAGAGGTCGAAACGCGTCATGTTTTGTTTTGTTGATTTGTTTGTGTCCGAAGTTAATCATTCTTAAATCAAAACTGCTTTCGTGTCTTCCTGAGAATAACAATAATATTAATAGTATTCCCTCTGTTCCCTTAGGATCATAAACAGTTTCCCCCTCTTTCCCCTGAGATAAAAGCTTTCATCTCTCTGTCTTCCTAAAGAAAACAGCATTATCGCGAGGAACATGGTGTTAAGAGGGCGTACAAATTGCTATGACCGCTGTTTACCACCCTGACAAGCGCACATGGACTTGCGCCATCGACCTATGGCGAAACGAGGGAGAACAGCTAGTATCCTGGACTGTCTTCCAAGGGACCACCACTGTTTTCCTAGGTACAACCACTGTTTTTCATGGTACAACCACTGTTTTTTCTAGGTACAACCACTGTTTTCATGGTACAACCACTGTTTTCATGGTACAACCAGTTTTCCTAGGTACAACCACGGTTTCCTGGGTACAATCACTGCTTTCCAAGGATCACAACTGTTCTCCTAGACATTAACTTCAACCTAACCTTCTACATATCTACCTGTTCAATATATATTATACATATATCTATATCTATCTATCTATCTATATCTATCTATCTATATATATATATATATATATATATATATATATATATATATATATATATTATATGTGTGTGTGTGTGTGTGTGTGTGTGTGTGTGTGTGTGTGTGTGTGTGTGTGTGCACGCGCGCGCGCGCGTGTGAAACGGGGTGCTAGCTGTACCCTAGGCCTGACTGCATGGCTGCACAGGTTTGCCAAGCCGTCCCCTCCAATGTGTCCTTCACATAGTGTGTGTGTGTGTGGTGTGTGTGTGTGTGTGTGTGTGTGTGTGTGTGTGGTGTGTGTGTGCGCGCGCGCGTTTTGGTCTGAAGGGAGACGGTGGAATGCGACTATAGCGTTGCTGTTCCAGGCTGGCACTAATGAGAAGAGAGTGGGGGAAACACTGGCAAGCCTTGTACGTAGAGAGCTCAGAGAGAGAGAGAGAGAGAGAGAGAGAGAGAAGAGAGAGAGAGAGAGAGAGAGAGAGAGAGAGAGAGACAGACCGAGAGAGAGAGAGAGAGAGAGAGAGAGAGAGACAGACAGACAGACAGAGAGAGAGGGAGACAGAGAGAGTCCAGTCTCCTAGCATTTAGACTAGCTACGCACGCAGCCCAGAAGAGATCTGCAAAGCAACATGATATCAGAGCCGTGTACAGATGTTATGCAAGCTAGTATCAGGACCGTGAACACACGAAAATGCAAAGACTTAATATTAAAGCCTTCTTTAGTCACACAAAAAACTACACGACACGAACGACATAAAGCAAGAAGAAGAAGAAGAAGAAGAAGAAGAAGAAAAGAAAAACAGAAGTTTAAGAAGAAGAAAGGACTGAAAGAGAAGAAGAAGAAGAAGAAGAAGAAGAAGAAGAGAAAGAAGAAGAAAAAGAAAGAAAGAAGAAGAAGAAGAAGAAGAAGAAGAAGATGATGATGATGATGATGATGATGAGAAAGAAGAAGATGATGATGATGATGGTGAAGAAAGAAGAAGAAGAAGAAGAAGAAGAAGAAGAAGAAGAAGAAAATGGAGACGAACGCGGAAGACGGCAAACAAGAAGTAAACCAAAAAGAGTAGCAACACTATCCAGAGGTATAGACCAAGCAAACATAAAAACAACCATACAGAAGAAGAAGAAATGATGATGATGATGATCATCATCATCATCACCAACGAACCGCTGGTCAAAACTATGCTATTTTTTCTCTCTGAAGGACAGGGCGAGTGGACGGGGGAGGGGGAAAGGGGTATAGGGGGTGTGGTGGGGGGGAACATGGCGGGCGGATGGAGCAAAAAGCATGCAACACGCCACCGAAACATTGCGACACCACTTCTCAAGACCAGACTGATCAACACAGTTCACTTCATCCCCACCTCACCGCCAACTTTATTCCCTCTCCCCCCCCCCCCCCCCCCACACCCTCCTCTACCCTACCCTCCTCCCCCCTCACCCCCCCTTCGTCCTTCACCCCCACTTCACCACTCGAAGAGTGCACACAGACCCACGCCTGAACCGTCTACAGACTAAAGGGTATGCGCGGACACAACAGTCACAAGGTAATTGGCGCTGCTCCCGGCGCACGTGCCACTCGGAGCCTATACAGGCTGGAACAGTGGTCCATGGGAAATCAATGGCCACCTCTGTCCTCCCCTCTCCCTTCGTGAAGTGGACAGCTGTATAGCCCGAGGGAAAAAAAACAAGTACAGAGAAGTAACAGAAGTAGAGGTTAGGAGGGATGGGAGTGGGGGGAGAGGGCGTTACTTGTAAGGTGTTTGTGTGGTATACGGAGTG
>JADBJO010002012.1:103858-108858 GCA_016801955.1 Conus betulinus | reverse complement strand
GGAGAGTGGAGAGAGAGAGGAGAGAGCGAGAAGAAGAGAGAGAGAGAGAGGGGGGTCGGAATGCATTGGCAAGGGTTTCCCCACGTAAACTAGCCTTCCTTCCATCACGAGGGTATTCAAAACGTCCAGGCACGCCATCAGAGATGAAGAAGCAAAAAAGGACAAAGTCCCACAATGGTGGAATATAATAGTAAAAGCAAGCATGCAGTCTCCACTTTCTGAAAGCTATGCCACCGTTCAAGGGTAGAAGATTCAACAGATTCCCAAAGAAGACATCATGCGTAAACATCCGACGCACGTGTGTCAACAGAGAACGCATTTCGAGTATACCAAAGGAGGCCGCACCAAGTAGTATACGTGAGCCTCGGGGTGTGTGTTGTGTATTTTGTTGTGTAGTGTGAGGAGGAGGAGAATGATGGGAAGAGGGAGGAGAGATGAGAGAGAAGAGAGGGGGAGGAGAGGGAGAGAGAGATGGGGAGGAATGAGATGGTGTTAAGAGAGAGAGAGACAGAAGAACAGAGGGGGGAGACCAAGAGACAGACGACATGTGTGTTCTCAGTAGTGTGTTATACATGTAAGTTGAGGTCGTTGGTGTTGTGCTGTGTGTGTGTGTTGTGTTGTGTGTGTGTGGTGTGTGTAGTGTGTGTGCGTGTGTGTGTGTGTGTTGTGCGTGTGTGTGTGTGTGTGTGTAGTGTGTGTAGTGTTGGGTCTGTTGTGTGTTGTGGGTGACTGGCCTGCGTGCGCGTGCGTGCAGTGCGCCTGTGTGTGTGTGTGTGTGTGTGTGTGGCTGTTGTGTGTGTGGGGTGTGCAGTGCATGCCTGCGTGCGAGCGTGCGTGCGTGGGTAGGGCGTGTGTGTGTGTGTGGGGTGGGTGTGTGTGTGTGCTGTGGTGCGTGACGCGCTGCGTCGTGCTGCGCCGGAAACCCCTTCTGTTTGCTATTTGGTTGCATTTTTTTTTTTTTTTTTTTTTTTTTTTTCAAAACAAAAATCATCCCCGCGAAACCACCAACATCTCTCGATTCGAATATTGCATACTACAGTACACACATTCAACCACGCAGGTGAAAAATCAAACAGACCCGCAGGAGTAAATCCTCCCGACACGAATCGGCTCGCACTGCGCCTTTCCCAATTCTTCTGTTAGTTTTTATTTTATTCAAAAAAGCGGGACACACACCTCTCCCCCCTCAAAAAAAAAAAAAAAAAAAAAAAAAAAAAAGAAGAAGAAGAGGAAGAAAAGAAACCCAAATATAAAAGACCGTATCCATTCTGGGACCGTCTTTTTAAAAATGGCGGGCGGTGAACGCGTCCGTACGGTAAAACACCACAAGCGCATGAGAAGGTGAGGGGGTCACAGGTCCACGGGTGAGTGTTTGTCTGTATCCGTGGTCCCCACAAACCTACATTGTCCACACACGCTGACGCAGACACTTGAAAGGAAGGAAGGATAAGGGGGACTGTCGGCACCACCGAACCCTACCCACACCCACCACCCATCAAAACCCCAGCGCTCACCTGGGACCGTTACAACTGGGGTAATATCCAATGACTCCAGGGATCGTCACACTCGGCACTCTACGAAGTTTAAGCCACTGCTTTCACTCACCCCGACGGCTCAGAGAAAAATGGTTGATCATCAAAATCGTCGTCAGTCGTATTAACTTCTACGGACTGCCTCCACTCACCCTATAATCACCCCACGCGGCCCCCCTCCACTTACTCAGATACCCCGTTAATCCCAAAACTCTCTTTGGAAACCCCCACCCCCTACCTTCTCCTCTCTCTCTCTCTCTCTTCGCCCCTCTCCTCTCTATCTCTCTCGCTCCAACTACCTCCCCCTCCATTTTCTTCGTCAACAGACTTGTGAGCCACTTCCTTCACCTTCCTGTCCTTTATATTCCTTTCCCCAAACCATATCATCTCCCTCCCTTCCCACTTCTTTAGCCAACCAACCAAACCCCCCCCCCCCCCCCCCCCCCACCCCCCCACCCACCCCCCCCACCCCACCCCCCCCCCCCCCCCCCCCCCCCACAACCCCCAACCCCCTTCTTTTACTTCCCCCCCCCCCCCCCCCCCCCCCCCACCCCCCCCCACCCCCCCCCCACCCCCCCCCAACCCCCCCACCCCCACCCCCCACCCCCCCCCCCATCCCACAACCCCCCCCCACCCTCCACCCCCACCCCCCCCCCACCCCCCGCCCTTTAGCCCCACTACGCAACTTTCCCTGCTCACATCCACGATATCTTAGTTCGTGTGTCTCCCTCTCAATTCACTGCAACCCCTCACCCTCTCTCTCATTCTCTGCCGTGTTGTCGGACTCTGTCGTCAGTTCTGTATGTCGTGTCTGCTGCTGGCTGGTCGTCTGTATCTGCTCTCTCCTTGTCTTCTTATGCCGTGCGGTATATATATATATTATATATACATATATGTGTGGGTGTGTGTGTGTGGATGTGTGAGTGTGTTGTGTGTGTGTGTGTGGTCTCTCTCTCTCTTCTCTCCTCTATCTCTCTGCTCTCTCTCTCTCTCTCTTTCTTCGGCATGAGACAACACGGGGGAAAGAGCAAGCCAGCGAAGTAAAAATCAACAACAACAGCAACAACAACAACAAAACAAAAAAATAAAACAAGGCGTGCCAGTGGAATATTGTCCGGGACTAAGTGTTGGAGGCATGCCCTGGTTCCCCCCGGTCGCTTCTACAATCTGTGCTATCACCGTGTTGTGTTGTTCCTCTGCCAGCCCATTAGAGGGCGCCCACGACGAACAAAACAACAGCGAGGGTGGGAGTGGGAGGGGAGGGCTGGCAGTGGAGAAATGGAGGAGAAAAGGAGTGGGAATCAGGGTGGGGGGTGGGGTGGTGGGGGTGGGGGGAGGTGGGGGGTGGTGGCATGGAACCACACGTGATGGTGGTGGGTGCTGGTAGTTGCTCGAGTGCCAGAGTGAGAGAGAGAGAGTGAGAGCGAGTGTGTGTTGTGTGCGCGCGGCGCGCGCGTGTGTGTGTGTGTGTGTGTGTTGAGCGCGCCGCGCGCGTGTGTGTGTGCGTGTGTGTGTGTGTGGTATGTGTGTTGTGTGTGTGTGTGTGTGAGCGCGCGGCGCGCGCGCCTGTGGTGTGCGGTGTGTGTGTGTATGTGTGTGTGTGTGTGTGTGTCGTGGTTTGTTTGTGGGTGTGTGTGTGAGTGTGTGTGTGTGTGTGAGTGTGTGTTGTGTGGTGTGTGTGTTGTGTGTGTGTGTGTGTATGTGCTGTGCTTGTGTGCGCGGCGTGTGTTTGTGGCGTGTGTTGTGTGTGTGTGTGTGTGTGTGTGCGATCGAGAGAGAGAGAGAGAGAGGAGGGGAGAGACGAGAGAGGCAGAGAGAGAGAGAAGACGAAAGAAGAAGAAGAAAAAAAAGAAGAAGAAAAGAAAAGAGATAGAAGAAGAAGAAAGAAGAGAAGAAGAAGGAAGAAGAAGAAGAAGAGAGGGAGGGAGGGAGCGAGAGAGAGAGGGAGGGGGAGACGAGAGAAGAGCAGAGAGAGAGAGAGCGAGAGAGAGAGACAGAAGAGACAGACAGGACAGACGGATGCGGACACAGAGTGGAAGGGGGAGGGGTGAAGTTTAGGAGATAATCACCGTTGGGTGACCTCTCGTTGGTGGAATAATCGACCTGTGCTTTGAACACGCTCAGCAGGTGGAGCGCCTGCTCTATCCCACACCCCCTTCCCCCTTTGGTCCCCCATCTTCCTACCCTCCCCCCCCCCCCCCCTCTCTCTCTCTTCTCTCTCTCTCCTTCCGGAATAAAAGAAAAGCATATGTTACTTAATCTTTACCCTTGGAAATAAAGATTATCAAAAGATTCTCTATCTCTCTCTCCTCTCCTCTCTCTCTCTCTCTTCTCTCTCTCTCTCTCTCTCCTCTCTCCTCTCTATAAGAGATGTGAAACAAACAATCCCATTTGGCCCCTGCGCACAGGAATGACTGTGTACTCATAATAAGTCAACCGTTCACTATTTGTGTGAGATTAAATGTGGCTTTCTCTGGAGGTGGGGTAGGGGGAGGGACAAAGGGGGGGGGGGGGGGGGAGATCGGAACGGCATACACCAGGCTGTGCGTTGGGCGCGCTAGAGAGAGATAAAGGGTAGGAGTGCGCATGCTATATATATACCTACATATATATATGTACATATATATATAGAGAGGATTAGTGTAGGTAAGTGTACATGTGTGACGTCAATGCGTGTGTGCGTACGTGCCAGTGTGTGGTGTGTGTGGTGGTGTGTGTGTGTTGTGTGTGTGTTTGTGTGTGTGTGTGTGTGGTGTGTGTGTGTGTTTGTGTTTGTTGTGTGGAGAAGAGAGACAGAGCCACGAGAGACGAGAGAGAGAGTTGGAGAGGAGCGAGAGTTGGTGAGTCGGTGGTTGCATGCGTGTCTTTTAGTGTGTATATGTGTGCTGGCATTGTGCGCGTGCGCGAATAGTTGAGTATGCGTACGGGTGTGCCTGATCATGTGTGTGTGTGCGTGCGTGTGTGCGTTTCATACACACGTATGTATGAGCTTGTGGTTGTGTGCGCGTGCGATTGTGCGTAGAGAACCTACGTGTAGGTATGAGCGTGTAAATCCGGAGGCACGCACGAACTTCTATGCACCTTGAACTGCGAACACAACGGACACCGTGCGGTAACGTTGACTGTATCACAATGACCAGCAAAGGTACAAACACAGTAAGCACCCCTGGCTGTCAATCCCATTCCCCTCCAGCTGGACAAACCAAACCCGATCCAGCCGATAAGGCAAAAACCGTCATTGATCTGTTGGTGACCCCCCCCCCCCCCCCCACCCCCCTATGGTCAGAGCTGACCCGCGAGCTGTTGACACAATCCGTGCCACTGTAGTCACAAGAAGAATGAGGGATTAACAGGCTACAAAAAGAAAGAACGTAAGGCTATTATCCCAACCTCATCCCCCCCCCTCCTCCTCTCTCTCTCTCTCTCCTCTCTCTCCCCTTTCACCAGCATAACAAAACCCTCTATCAA
>JADBJO010002012.1:93858-98858 GCA_016801955.1 Conus betulinus | reverse complement strand
ATTACTGTTTGGGTCTTCTCGCGTCTGCATAGCGTCAATCCATTCTGAAACAACTTGGGGGTGTCTCTGTGGACACAAAAATATAGACCCCGCCCCCCCCTCCCCCCTCCCCCCCCCCCCCCCCCCCCCCCGAAAAAAAAAAAAAAAAAAAAAAAAAAAAAGCCCCGAAAACAAGTATGTTGTTTTCCTTTTGCGAGAGGACTCCCGACAGACGACCGACTTCAGTCACAGCCCAGGACGGAGAGATGCATCTCAGACATTTTGATCGCAGCAGGATACAACGCGGTCGAAGAGAAAACGCATGCAAAAAAGAAAGAGGGAAACAAAGACAGTGTTTGTTTAGAGCAGGCTGAGAGAGAGATCTTTCACCACAAGACAGACTTGAAATGAACGGCTCAGGCAGCGCCCCGCGCGCGTGGGCGGGGTGTGTGTGTGTGTGTGTGTTTGTGTGCGAGAGACAGACAGACAGACAGAAGACAGAACAGACACCTTTCTCCTTTATAGACAGACAGATTGACGATTAACAGACGAGACAAATGATAGATCTGACATACAGGGAACAAGCAGAGGAGGCAGGAGCAGATAGGCCAACCCCACCAGCAGGCAGTCGCAGACAGACAGCAGGCAAAGAAGAAACAAAGACAGTGGAAGAGATTGATAGAGCAATGGGCTGATTAACTGAGCTTTAGTTTATTCTGCCCTTGTCATACCCTGGAAATGTCCACGATTTTTTTGTCCTTAGTCACTTGTACTTGAAATGCAACGAGCCAATCAAAAGTCATGTATAATAACGAACAGAAACGTCGGGCACGCCCACCATTGCCTAATCAATTCTGAGGCCACACCGGGGTCGCCACTTGCGTTACGATTTTGCTGTTTTCCTTTTGTGTCACCTTCTAGGTCAGCCATGGGCTCCTATGATGATCACGATTCTGATACGACGCGCAATAAATTTTGGGCCACTATTGTACTTCCCTGATTGTTAGGATCCTAAAAATGATTCAAGGAGCGAATAATGGTCCTTCGTTGCTGACGACCCTCCCTCCCTCCCTCTCTCTCTCTCTCCTCTGGGTCTCTGCTCTCGTCTCTCTCTCTCTCTCTTCTCTTCTCTCTCTCTCTCTCTCTGCTCTCCCTCTCCTCTCTCCTCTCTCTCTCTCCACACACACACCCACACACCCACCACACATCCACACACAAACCATGCGCGCGCGCGCGCAGCACACACACACACACCCAACACACACACACACACACACACACACCCACACGTACACCATACACCTCCACACCACCCACACACACACACACACACACACACACCACACACACACACACTCACACCACACACACACACACACACACACACACACACATACACTCACACACCTCAACACACACAACACCACACACACACACCACACACCACACACCACACACACACATACACACACACACGCACGCACTGCACGCACGCACGCACACACACACACACACCACGCACGCACAACACACACACACCCACACACACACACACAACACACACACACGCTCACACCCCCCGCTCTCGCAAGCACACACAAGCGCCTTCATTCCTATGGATGAATCAGATTTCTCATTTTTGTGCGTGTTTTGCACAGGCACAAATTAATGACACCCTTAAAGATAAGTCAACACGGGCACCGAGGGCTAAGGAATGGTCCCGGAGCACAATGGTAACGTACAGACATTGACTGCCAGACAATTTTCCTTGTGTCTGCACAGACCGATATATATATATAGATATATATAAATATCTATATATCTATATCTATATATATATTCGTCGGGGACGGCGCGACTGAATGACAAAAAAATTCTCCAAATACATGCTATCTATAAGACATAGTGGAATGGAAGGTTTTCATTTGTTGTTTGGGCACTGGTGATCTATTGTAATCAATAACAGGCTTTCAGTATATTGTCCACGTTTTCTTTCTTTATGCTTAGTGCTGGGTATTCTAAAGGCTATTCGCTGCATTTGGTTATTTTATTTGTGAACACATTCTTGTACTAATGATAACAAAGACGGTTCACTTTCTAAAATGGGGATATATAAATTATGAGGTCATCTAGCGATCATGACCCGGATGCAGAGCGTAAGGAGTCGAGTTCAGGGCTAATACATTTAGTTCATCTCTGAAGATCTTTCATTGTCAAGCACTCCCTAGAGTGTTCTTCCAACTTACACTGCCACATTTCAAGTCAAAAAGTAGAGGTGGAAGAGCAAGAAAAGAGGAGGAAAACGAGAGAAGAGAGAGAGAGAGAGAGAGAGAGAGAGAGAGAGAGAGAGGGAAAAGAGAAGAGACAGAGAGAAGAGGGAGGGAGAAGACAGAGACAAGACGAGGGAGAGAGAGAGTAAGGTGGAGATGAGATACAGAAACAGAAGGGAAATGCAGAGAGATACAGACAGACATCGTGATTCAGAGAACTGGATGCATATACACACAGGGAGAGAGATACAGATATATATAGATATAGAGATATATATATAATATATATATATATACAGATAGAGAGAGAGAGAGAGAGAGAGAGAGAGAGAGAGAGAGAGAGAGATATGAAGCAGGACAAATGAGCCCTTCAACGCCGTCACACACGAAAACTTCCCAGCAGTCCTGCTCTCTGTCCTGGGAAAGCGAGCAATCGTGCTCACAATACAGCAGACAATCAATGCCATGTATATGTATGACAGCAAAGTTGTTGCCCCCAGTGCCCTTGTTCTATCCGGGGCGACCCTAAACACATTGCGTGTGATTTAAAGCTCCCGCTGGTGTCGGCGTCCTTCCACAAATGGCTCCCCTTGGTGAGGTCACGGCGGAAGCGTCTGAAATAAGGATGATGAACTTGGGTCAGTGTCTGCTCCATGGCCTGAAGACAGCAGACAAGGAGCTGATGATATCTGAGATTTTGACCCGAAAAACAAGTCAGTGAAATCTGTTACACACACGGAGATGGAAAACGTCAAGCAACAGACAGACAGACAACATAGACAGCGCGCTCACATTTGCATGCATGCGCGCACACACACGACCATACGCACACGCACAGACACACACACGCACACACACACCACACACACACACACACCACACACACACACACACACACCACACCCACACACACCACACACACACAGTGAGAAGAGAGAGAGGGGGAAGGAGGGAGGGAGAGACAGAATGATGCATACACAAATTTATCAAGATCGACATGAACACATAAGTCTAACGTCAGAATTTTATGACGTATAACGCAAAATGAAAGTACTGTGACTACCACACCACTATCACCACCACCACCACTGCTACTACAACAACCATCACATCATGAATCAACAAAAACAACACAACAACAACAACACAACAAAGAGCAAACAATAACTTCTACTGCTACTACTGCTGCTGCTGCTGCTACGCTGCTGCTGCCGCTACTCCTGCTGCTGCGGACACCTGCCTTGATTACTACTAATAACTTACTGAGACTTTCTTCCTACAGCAACAACACCACACACACACACCACACACACACACACCACACACACACACACAACACAGAGAGAGAGATGAGCGAGATGAGAGAGAGAGAGAGAGAGAGAGAGAGAAGGGGGGGGGGATTCCATTCATTTGAGGACTTTTTCTATTGAACTCGAATGTGTGTTGCTGGCAAACCCCGCGGGTTTTAAAACCTAACAAGCAAATTCCAAAGGACCAGTGCAGAAACTATATATACCATATATTCCACAAGTCAAAGTAATCGTTCGTGCCTGTTAACCACACCACACACACACACGACTACACACACAACACACACACACAACACCCACAACACACACACCCTCTCTTCTCTGCTCTATCTCTATCTCTACTCTCGCTCTCTCCAACCAACACACACACACACACACAACACACACCACACCCACACAACACAAACACGCGCACACCACGGCACACACACACATAACACATCAACATCAACCAAATATACACGCACGCACGCACGCGCGACGCACGCACGCACGACGCAAACCAACACACCCCCACACACACACACACACCACCACACAACATACACCCACCCAACACTGACTGGCTGACTGAAACCAGTTACTGTCAGATAAGACAGTTGTTGAACTGGCACGTTAAAAAATTACTAAATTAAGGAGAAAACGAAAAACACTACAAAATAACATACTGAACCACGTAAAAATAATGAAGGAAAAAATTAACAGGGAAACATTTAACATTTTCATTAGTAAAAAATAAACCACAAAAACAAACACACACAAAAACAACACACACACACACACACACAACACACACAAACACACACACAACACACACACACACACACTACACCACACACAGTGACCGGGACAGAGATAGAGAGGACAAGACAGCACAGACGACAGAGGACCGAGATGGAGACGCCAGAGCATAGGACAGGACAGAGATGGATAGAGAAACAGAGCACAGACATACAGAGAAACCAAGAGAGAGAGTAAAAGAGAGGAGGAAGGTGTGAGGAGATAGGCGGGGGGGAGTGAGGAGGGAGGAGTACAGAGAGACGGAGAGAATGAGAAAGAAGAGAGTCACGGGACTAGACCGCAGCACAGACAGACAGACAGACTGACAGACCAGACGAGACAGACCAATCGTTGCACCACACAAACTGACGGGGCACAGAAAGACAACAAAGGAAAGCGAGAAGGAAGGAAGATGGTAAAGACGAAAAGGAATTTGGCCACTATCTCGCCGTCTTCTCTCTCAAAGCTGACTTTTCCTCCCCAACATCGCCCCCGGACCTCATCATCAACATACACCAGACCCTATTCATGCCACGCTACTGTATGACAGCAAAACTCCTTGCCACATGAACCTTAGGCATGTTCGAGGGGGGACCAAGCCATCTGCTAGTTCTCCAGGTGAGCTTCTTCATGTTCATGCCTCCCCTCTCCCCACATACCT
>JADBJO010002012.1:87500-89849 GCA_016801955.1 Conus betulinus | reverse complement strand
AAAGGCACAAAACGATTAGTTTAAAAGAATAGTCAAAAGAATCAATTAGAGACAGACACGACAGACGACAGACATACAGACAGACAGACGACACTTCCTCAAACAGAACAGCGCCACACAGAACATGCTGAAACAACTAAGCGGCGCAGTACAAGTGCTAACCCTGCCGTGCGTTTTTATCGAGTAAAAGGCCCACCCAAAGCGATGGCGAATCACTTGACAAGAAATCGACGAGAAGAGAAAATGAGAATCTCGTTTATAAGAAAACTCGCCTGACATAACATATTCAAACCAGATAAAGCACCTGGCAATCTCGTAAGTGAAAACCTCGCATGTAAAAAAATAGAGTTATCTTTCCCAAAGTGACTCATCTCGGTTGTATAAGAAAACCTGAACTCTGCGAAAGTTTTCTGTTAGCAGTCCAGCAGCTAGCACGTTACAAATACTTTATTTGTATTGAAAGACGCTGTAATATTTTAAACGGAAAGATGATGACTCAGAGAAACCTGTGATTTACTTTGGTTTTTCGCCTGTTTCATTCGTAAATGTTAGCATATGTGTCCGGCTGAACGATTAACTCGAGTCTAAAAACTTTTCCCGAAGTTGGTGCACTGAACCACTGATTGCGCCTGATCCCTCGGACCGTTTGGCACATTTGGATCTCCCTTGCATAATGTTTGGATCTTTTAGCAATGGTTCAAATATTTTCCTTTCATCTTCATCTTTCTCCTTTGTCTTCTGTTCTTCCTTTCTTTTCTATTCTCCTTCCTTTCTTTCTTTCTTTCCTTTCTTTCTTTCTTTCTGTCTTTCTTCTGTCTTTCTTTCTTCCTTCTTCTTATATTCTTCTTCTCTTCTTCCTCCACTACTACTACTACTACACTACTACTACTACTACTACAATGACTTACTACTACTACTTTTCCCCTTCTTCTTCTTCTTTCTGCTTCTTTCTTTCTTTCTCTGTCGTCTTCTTCTTCTTCGTCGTCGTCGTCGTCGTCCGTCGCCTTCTTCTTCTTCTTCTCTTCTCTTCTTCTTCTTCTTCTTCTTCTTGCTTCTTCTTCTTCCTCAACTACGACTACTACTACTACTACTACTACTACTACTATACTCTTACTACTACTACTTTTCCTTCTTCTTCTTCTTCTGCTTCTGTTTGGTCGCTTTCTTCGGGCCGCGGCGGGCGTCGGTCGTCGTCGTCGGTCGGGCCGGTCGGTCGGTCGTTCGTCTTCTTCGATTCTACCCCTGTTCCCTTCTTTCTTCTTCCTTCTTCCGTCTTTCTCGGCGTTCTTCTTCGATTAACTATTTATTTCTTCGTCTTCCTTCCCCACCTTTTCTCCTTCTTCTCTCCCTTCTTTCTTCTTCTTCCCTTTCTTTCTTTCTTCCTGCTTTTCTCCTCCTCTGCCTCTCCCTCCCTTCTTTCTTCCCTTTTTTCTTCCCTACTTCCTAGTCCTCCTGTCCCCTTTCTTCTCCCTCTTCGTTGTCTTTTCTCCCTCTTTCCTCCCCCTTCTTTGTTTTTCTTTTTTTATTCTCCCTCCGTTCTTTCTTCTCCCTGCCCTTTTTCTTTCCCTTCTTCCTTTCCTTTCCTTCCTTTTTCCCCCACCCTCTTCCTCTTCCCTTTCTTCTTTTCCTCCTTTCTTCCTTTTCTTTTTTTTTCCCCCTTTTCCTTATTTCCCTTTGGTCCTCCTTTCCCTTCTTTCACCTCCTTCTTTTCTTTCTTTTTCCCCCTTCCTTTTTTCTTTCCTCCTTCCCCTTCCTTCCTGGTTCTTTCTTCTCCTTTGTCTTCTTCCCCCCCCTTTTCTTTTCTTTCCTCCTTTCTTTCTTTTCCTTCCTTCTTTCTTCTTTTCCCTTCTTCTTCTTTCTCTTCCCTTTTCTCATATTCTTCGTTCTTCTTCTTCTTCCTCAACTTCTTTCTTCTTCTCTTCTTCTTTCTTTCGCTTTCTTTACACTTTCCGTGCTTCTTCTTTTTCTTCTTCTTTTCTCCCTTCTTCTTTCTTCGTCGTCGTCTTTCGTCGTCGCGTCGTCGTCTTCCTTTTCTTCTCTTCTTCTATCCTCTTCTTCTTTCTTCTCTCTTCTTCTTCCTCCCTACGACTACTCTTACTTCTCCTACTACTCTTCTACTACTACTTCCTTACACTACTACTACTTTTCCTTCTTCTTCTTCTCTTCTTCTTCTTCTTCGTCGTCGTCCGTTCTCTTCTGTCTTCCCCTTCTTCTCTTCTTCTTCTATCTTCTTCTTCTTCTTCTTCTTTCTGGCGCTTTCGTCTGTTCCTTTCTCCTACTACATTTGGAGGGCTATTGGTCTGTAGATTTTTGTGTACCCTGATGAATGTGGAACACACACAGAATTAC
>JADBJO010002012.1:82500-85000 GCA_016801955.1 Conus betulinus | reverse complement strand
AAAACACTCGGGAGAATGAAAGTGAACAAGCAATCACTCATCTTCATCCACTTCAGAAAGTTCATTGCTCGTTCATTTCTGTTGTCCTGAGTGTTTTGTATCTTGCCTGAAGAAGACCTAAGAGGTCGAAACGCATCGTGTTTTGTCTTATGGTTCGCTTGTCCACGGTTTTTTTTTTTTTTTTTTTCGGTGCGCTATTAATTACTTTTAGAATTTGTCGTTCCCTGGTTCATAGGGCTTTAACCTATTCTGAGCCGTTGCCTGCTTCTTGCATACGTGAGACAGTACATAGCTGTCGAGGATGCGACAACGTCAATAGTCTCTCCTGTATGGTAAGTTCCGGGGGAGGTTTGGAAGCCATGTATGTATTTGCTTTTCGTTTCCGTCATTGTTGTGTGCAACTGGTGTAGGTTTATATGCTTGTTTGTGTCCGAGTTGCAATGGGTTTGTGAACGATGTTATCATTAAAGTACCTTGTTAAACATCTTGATAAGCAGTCGAAATACTGAGAAGAAATTGACGTGATTGATACTTGTTTACATATGCAGAAAATTTGTTTCTACTAGCTGTCACCTTGACAATTCCTCCTGAGCTTTCACCAAATGTGTCGAACGCGCTGAAGACGGACATGTCCGAGTTTTCGCCAAATACAATGGTCACACTGAGGAAGAACAGGACAAAAAACGACTGAAACTTAGTGAAGACTACCGTCCACTATAATCATCGGTAATATATAGTGAAGACTACGTCTACATAAACCATCAGTTGCAGGTTTTTGACCGTGTTTTCAAGGGATCTTGTGAAGGGGGTTTATTTTCTCAAGTGCTCTGTGTGTAAAACGTATCTCAGTCTCCATTCATTCCACTGGAAACTCGAGAGACAGGGGGAGAGAAACAGAATCACGACAATAAGTAAAATCCTTAACCTGTGAAAAAAAGGAGACGAGCACAAAATAGAAATACGTGTCAAGCAAATATATCATTGTCGATTCAACTCAGAGACATCGACTTCAAAAACCAATATATCAAAGTAACAACTGTGTTTTGTTGACAGGTCGTATATTAACAGACGATTATTCATGTATTTTTCTGGTGTGCAAACAAAAATCGTTATGACTTTTAACTGAGACGAATCAGTATCTACCATTCAGTGATTAAGAACAATAACACTTTGCAAACCAACACAGATCATATAGTTTGCTAAGTTATGTTATCGAAAGATCTAATGACGGAATCTGAAAAGAGCAACTGAATAGTTTTAAACAGATAACAAAGTTCGGCAAACTATGTTGTTTGCAAGGTAGAAACCTCTTCTGTTACCTGAATTACAATCACAGTAAACCTCCCTTGTTTTATCTTATTTCGAATTAAAAGTGAGTGTGTATGTGTGTGTGTGTTTGTTTGTGTGTGTGTGTGTGTGTGTGTGTGTGTGTGTGTGTGTGTGTGTGTGTGTGTGTGTGTGTGTGTGTGTGTGTGTGTGTAGACAGAAAGGGGGAAGGGGGGGGGGGGAGAATGACGGGGAGAAAAAGGGAGGGTAGAGAGGAGACATACACCACACATGCGCGCACGCGCGCGCAGCACACACAACGCACACACACACACACACACACAAGCACACACACACACACACACACACACACACACACACACACACACACACACACACACACACACACACACACACACACCCACACACACTGCCGGTAGCAGATGCACACATAATTCAGGTCAGAGAATGTTAAGGCGGGTATCTGAGAGTGAGAATTCTACTCCCATTCAAGCATCAGTTAGAGACATAATTATTAACATTTATGGTACATGACAATCAATACTGGTGGCAACACAATTAGAGAAGATTTCCTTCCTGACCTCTACCCCCCTTGAACAATTGTCATCAATACTTGTATTAGAGATTGGTAGGATAGGGTAGTGTGCGCGGAGGTTTAATGCAAAAGTGTAGAACGAAAGACAGGCCTGCTGAATTGCTTAGTCACATTATTTCATAATTTCTTAGCTTGTGATTATGCCAGCTGACATTGTCAGGCAATGCTATACGCCGCCGAATTCTGTGAATTTCCTTTGTACAAAACATTGAATAAGACAGTAGTAGTTCAACTGTCGGTCCATGATAAAAGCATGACAGGAATCTGTTTGCCACTCCTGTCTTATCATATCTGGTGCGAACCGTCGAAAGATTTGCACAGCTCGCTATTGTTTTCGCCTTCAATAGTTTTTTCCTTGGTCCAGCCGTGAAAATATTTGAAACAAGACCTGTAATAAACTGAGCCTCTGCAACTGCTCTCTGACTATAGATTAAGATAGCGAATAGGTATCAAGGATAGATATTGTCAATAGTCTCTCCTGGATCATGAGTTTGGGAGGTGGCAGGGGGGGGTTGGGGGGGGGGGGGGGGGGTGGAGAGGGGAGGGAGGAGGGGGGAGAGGGAACTGTTGCGTTGAGGTGTGGGTGGGAGACTTTCACAGCCAGACAACACAACTTAA
>JADBJO010002012.1:62500-75000 GCA_016801955.1 Conus betulinus | reverse complement strand
GTAAATGCGTCTAATTGAAAAATGCAAATGAAGAAAAACAATATTTTTGAGAGTCGATCAGTCGGATCTGATTGACAAAAAATCAATTATGAGAGTGTTATACTGTTGTGATACGTAATTTGTAATTCACAGGATCTAGTAATCCACACATGCCTTACACACGCGCGCGCGCGCACACACACTTCCCATTCCTAATTCTGACTCTCTCACTTTCAATTTTCTCATCCCACATTGACATGAACGATCAAACTAACACTTTCAGACGTCGACAGAGGGGAAAGAGAATAGAATGCGTGTGGTCGGGGGGGTAAGGGACGCAGAGTGTTTTAGTAACTCGGTTTTTTAAAATTAAATACAAATTACTTAAACATCAACAAGTTGATGGGATGGATGATTAGTGAGTAGATGTGTAGTTATCAGCAAGCTGATCATGAGTGAGATATTTACAAGAACATTAGCGTAGTCAAAGGCTTAGCCAGTTGGCTAAAAACCCCACTAAATCTTTCACAAAAAATACGGGAAGTGATAACTTCGAGTGCTATGGGTCAAAAAGGGAATCTTCTCCAAGTGTGCAGCTGCTTGGCTGATTGTTTTTTGTGTTTCAGGAAGAAAAACACGTCTGCCGATGAGTGCATGGCATAATTGGCATTCTTATTCTGGGACAGGACTGCTTCTCTGGGATGACGTTTTTCTCCAAGCAGGGGGCTTGAAAGTCGGGCGGGAGGTTATCATGCCGATTATGAATTCTTCACACTCTGTCTGTCTGTCTCCATTACTCCATTACCACCCTTTCCCCACCACTTTTTTCTCTTATTTTTCGTCTTCTTCGTGGTCTTTCTTGTTCTTCTTCTTCTTGCATTTCTGCTTCTTCTGGATGTCTCACTCTCTCTCTCTCTCTCTCTCTCTCTCTATCTCTCTCTCTCTCTCTCTGAGTCTCTGTGAGTGAAGAATGCCAGATAGAGTAGTACTAAGCAACACTGAGATTTCTGATGCCCATGTTAACTACTTAACCAGTCCTGAAATAATTGTTGACGTGTAAATGCACCTCTCCCTCTCGCGGATATTTCTCTGACTCTTGATCATGCTGCAAGAAGTACGTGTTGACAGTTTAATCTTATTGATCTCTCTCTCTCTCTCTCTCTCTCTCTCTCTCCTCTCTCTCTGCTATTATGATAATAATTCCAGTGCTTATTGATCATGTAAATGGCATATTTTTTGCAATGTATTCAAATTACCCAGATGATGACCTCTCTCTCTCTCTCTCTCTCTCTCTCTCTCTCTCTCTCTCTCTCTCTCTCTCTCTCTCTCTCTCTCAGTTGTACTTATATACTGCTCTTGTCTGGTTTTTGTTTAAATTGTGACGTGGTTTTGTTTTGTTTTTTGAGGACCTGATGAAAACGGTATTGAAATGCTTATTCAGTTATCCTCATTAAAGATTTCAGATTTCAGATCTCTCTCTCTCTCTCTCTCTCTCTCTCTCTCTCTCTCTCTCTCTCTCTCTCTCTCTCTCTCTCTCTCTCTCAACACTCTAACGCTTCTCTTCGAGCATCCGAAAATGTCCGAGAAACACAAAGAACACGAATAACATTCATCAAATAATTATGTTTTAACACGCGGTAAGACTGGCCAAAAAAGAGCTTAATCTAAACTGAGTCCTAAGAATGTAACGTAACCATCTATAGATTCACGTTGCTTAAGTCGTTGGTTCTTTTGGAATTACCGAACTTGGAAAACTTTTTAAAAAACTTTCATTTGTCGTTGCTAAAGACCTCCAATAGTCTCTCGGTAAGACCTTGAAGCTTATTAAATAGTCCATCTTGGTTTTCAAGCTATGCCTTTCGAAGTCCATGAAGTGTGAATTCTGATTCACCCCAAATGAGGACCTAGTGGTTTATCATACACGCACCAGTAAAATATGAGAAAAATCCTTTTTATGTTGGGAGAGAAGTTTCAAAATGCGTCCGATTAAAAAAAGACAAAAAAAAAAAAAAAAGAGAAAAAAACAACATTTTTTTACGGTCGCTCAGACGGATCTGATTGACAGAAATCAATCTTGAGAGTGTCATACTGTTTTCATATTTGGTTAGTCTTGTAAATGCATACACGCAAACCCACACGCACAACTCCTGATTCTGTTTTTTTTTTCACTTAGTACTCTCTCATCTTACACTGACACGAGCGCTTAATTAACACTTCCAAATATTAATAGAAGAGTAAAGAGAGTGCAGGTGGGGTAAGGAAAACCGTGTGTTTTGTTTTGGCAGCACAATTATATATACAAATTACTTTACACAGATAAGTCGATGAAATGGGTGAGTGAATAGACACATACTTCTCAGCAAAGAGATAAAGAGACACACATTCACAAGGACGTTACCGTAGTCAAATGCCTTGCCAGTAGGCTCTGAAAAGCTCTCAAGTACCACGGAAAAAAAATGCGTGATTAAAAATGCTGGTGTGCATACGACGAGAGAAAAGAGTACTACAAGAATGCGTGAATTAAACATGCTGGTGTGCATACGACGAGAGAAAGAGTACTACAAGAAAATTGTTCATCATACCATTATTACTCTGGCGTGCATGAGAAAGGACAGAGAGAATGGCTTTACTGGCTCTCTTGAAACCGGTCTTTCCATGGACAAGGTATTGTACTCACATCAGATGCCGTGGCGTTGGCGCTTGAGAGAGAGATGTGTAGTAGTAGCGAGAAGAAAACACGTATGCAATGGCTTGTGGTCGCACCGGACATGACAATGCATTGAGTGGCAAAATATTTCCAGCCACGCATGTGAGCAGAACAGCAATTGCATACCAATTTTTTTGTAAATACCTATCACAGAAAAAATTTACAAAATTCAATGTCATATGTGGTCTGACACACACTTTAATTGTAAAGACAAGAAACTAAAAAAATTTAGAAAAGGTTTAATGAGAGGAGAGAGAGAGAGAGAGAGGAGAGAGTGTGTGTGTGTGTGTGTGTGTGTGTGTGTGTGTAGAGGGAGGGAGGGGGGGCATGTCTACCACAGTCTAGTCTGACTGTTGTTTTTGTTTTGTTTGTTTGTTTGTTTTTTAATCCCCCTGAAGTTCAACATCTTCAAGACAAAGGGTGGACCTTGATTAAGGCTTATAGGTCAGAAAGAACAATTATATATACCTGCTTTATTGTTTTTAAATATCCGAAACAATAACGACGTCTGCCGATTGGTACAATGTATGAACGAGTTCCTTATTCTCAGATATGTTTGGCGTACTGCCATGACGTCTGCTCATTTTCCAAAGAACAGGGCTAGAAGGTGGGAAGGTTATCATGGCGAATATGAAGCTTTCTGTGTTCTTCTCTGTCTTGTCTTAACATCCCGTCCCAAGTTCTTCGTTTTCTTCTTCTTCTTCTACTCCTCCTCCTCCTCCTTCTCCTTCTTGTTCTTGTTCTTGTTCTTCTTCTTTCTCCTCTCCTCCTCCTCCTCCTCCTCCTTATTCTTCTTCTCGTTCTCCTCCTCCTCCTCCTCCTCCCTCCTCCTTCCTTCTCTTTCTTGTCTTCGTCTTCTTCTTCTTCTTCTCTCTTCTTCTTCTTCTTCTTCTTCTTCTTTCTTCTCTCTTCTCCTCTCTACTCTCTCCTCTCCTCATAATCTCCTCCTCCTCCTACATCCTCCTCTATTCCCTTCCTCTTGAAACTTCTTCTTCTGACTCTATGTCTTCTGTCTGTCTGTCGATCTGTCTGTCTCCATGTCTGTCTGTCAGTCCTCTCTCTCTCTCTCTCTCTCTCTCTCTCTCTCTCTCTCTCTCTCTCTCTCTCTCTCTTCTCTCTCCTCTCTCTCTCTCTCTCTTTCTCCCCCCCCCCTCCTCTCTCTCTTTCTTTCTCTCTCTCTTTTTCTCTTTCTCTCTGCGTGCGTGCGTCTTTGATTGCCAGACGCAAGATTCATCTTGCCCTTTTTCTTGCCGATTACAATATGTCATCATTCTGACAATATCCGTGTATTGGTGCAGCGTTACATTCACCGTTTTCCATGGATGATCTCTGTTGGTCATGTTACTGTAGTGGATGTTGAAGTACAATCCTTTTTAGGGCTCTGCCTGTATGTATATCTGCGTGTCCGCGTGTCTGTCTGTCTATCTGTCTGTCTCTCTCTCTCTCTCTCTCTCTCTCTCTCTCTCTCTCTCTCTCTCTCTCTCTCTCTCTTCTCTCTCCCTCTCTCCCCTCTTTCTCCTCTCTCTTCTTTTTTTTTCCCTTTGCATTTGGTCTAAAAGTGATCTACGAAATTTTCAGTTAATTATTTACTATCTAGACCTATTTCTTGCGTTAACGCATTCATGAACAATAACTGCAGAACGGTTTATCATCGAGCTTAAAGACTGACCGAGTAGTACCACACAGTATCACTCTTGTAATAGTTCCCATGCCATGATGACTTTCATGTTTGAGATGGGTTATATCAAAAGGCGTTGTTTTGTTACCTCTTCTTCACCTGGTTCCTAATTATCCCCATTGGAATGGCCACAAAGCCTGACGTATTACATCATTCATGTTCATGTTCTCTCTCTCTCTCTCTCTCTCTCTCTCTCTCTCTCTCTCTCTCTCTCTCTCTCTCTCTCTCTCTCCTCTCTGTCACGTAGACCGGCACAAATATTGATTTATACAAAAATAAGAAACAGGGGGTGGGGGTGGAGGGAGGGAGGGATATTTAAATAATCATTCTGTGATTCAGCATCATTCCTTTTAAAACTCCAGTAATTGTCTTCACAATCGAGGTAACTATTGTCTCAAGGAGCTAGAGGTCAGAAGAAGAAAATCATCTCTAACTGTGCACCGACATCATTTGTTTCTATGTATTGCAATTACCTGATTGGTACATGCTATGATTTGCAATATCATTCTGGTGCATTGCAATGACAGATCTACAGGGTTTTCAGGATAGGGACCAAAAATGGTGGTTATCTTGGTAACGCCTTCTGTGTTTGTTTTGGATCTACCTCCATGGTGATTATGAAGCCTTGCGTGTTTGTTTCGTATCTCCCTCCCTCAGTCCCACACTTCTTCTCCTACTCCTCAGATTCTCACTCAGATTCTTCCTCTCCGTCTTCCTTCTTCTCTCCTCGTCTTCCTCATCTTCTCTCGTCTTCCTCATCCTTCCTCCTCCTATAATCTGCTCCTTCCTCTTCTTCATCCTTTCCCGACTCCTCCTCTAATCTGTCTTCTTCTTTCTTCTCCTCTCTCTCCCTAACTAGTCTAAAAGTGATGTGATTTTTTTCACTTTGTCATGATCCTTTTGAAGATTTCGTCTCCTCATTTGGGAGAAGCCTTTATGGACCAATGGCTGCAGAGTTATAGTTATTGTGCGCAACAGACTGCCCAAGTAATGGACAGTTAAACCTTGATATGGCTCCCATATCATGACGAGTATCATGTTTGCGACTCATAGTAGACAGAGGTACTGTTTCGTTTACCCTTCTTTACCACCTTCCTTATTCACACTCTGTGACTGGAAACGGGGCCTAGAACATTAAATCATTTCCATTTGTATTCACATTCGTGCTCTAGGACTCTCTCTCTCTCTCTCTCTCTCTCTCTCTCTCTCTCTCTCTGAAGAGATCAGTAAAATACAATGTCATCGTTTGATTGAGTGGATGGTCGAGTCAGTTGTTTTTTTTGTTTTTTGTTTTTTTTTTTGTTTTAACTTTACTGCATTACCCCTGTGCGTGAGGTGAGGACATAACGAAATGTTACGAATTTATTTGTTTTTGTTAACTTTGGATTTGATACACACTAGGAATGAAAGTGTACTATTTGTTTGCAGGAAAGGAAGAGGGAAATGTTTTTGTTCCGTTACCTCCCCCCTTGTCAAAAGACAATAAAATATCAAAGTGTCAAAGTCTCTTGGTCTCTCTGTCTCAATAAAATCTCAAAGTCTCTCTCTCTCTCTCTCTCTCTCTCTCTCTCTCTCTCTCTCTCTCTCTCTCTCTCTGATTTTGACACGCTAACGCAGTTAAAAAAAAAAAAAAAAAAAAAAAAAAAAAGGATTTTCGCCCAACATTTGAAAATGTCGTCGGAAGGACACAACGAACACGAATGACATTCATTATAGTTGTTTAGACATGCAAGAAGATTGTCGGGCTGAGAAAGAAAGAATTTAGATGTTGGACTTACAGGGGCGAGATCTCCGCTAGACGCTTATATGGGTGGAGTGACGCTCATTGTGTTTCTGGAGCAGTATTCTCCTGCAGTGTGGGTCACATTCAACTTAACCCCCCCTCTCTCTGTCCTAAGTCTGCCAGTTCAAAGCAGTCCCGTCTGACGTGCAGCAGTTCAAGGGTAAGTCTGGACAAAGGTCCTGCAGATTGGAAGCTGGTGGGCAGGCTTTGACACATGAGGAATGTATGACGACCTTTGAAAATCCGAGACTGACTAATTCATACAGCTCGGATACCTCTTAAGATAAATGGGTATCACAGAACAACAACTAAAAACAAGATAGCCAAGTTCGGTAATGATCATTTTTAAAGGAGGTTAAAAAAAAGAACTATATGGCCTGTAAAATGCAAAATTACCTTCTCAGAATCGACACAACATTGGGCTTTCTTTTGAATAGTCTTACCCCATCTGCAAAACATTCTTCATGAATCTTATTTGTAATGTGTTTGTTTCTGTTGTTCAACTTTGTCATTTTCAGACGATGGTGTAGTACATGATACATAAAAATGTTTGTGCCACACAAAACAAGAGACAGAGAGAGAGAGAGAGAGAGAGAGAGAGAGAGAGAGAGAGAGAGAGAGAGAGAGAGAGAGAGAGAGAACGTTCCTTGGAGAGTGACGTATCTTAACACTATATTTGTACTCCCAGAATAGCAATACGTTACAAGACGTGGTAAAAAATGGCAATGTCGATGTTGCGCCTAGTGTTTGTTCGCCGACATGAACAAAATGATGAATGAATGAATGAATGAATGAATTAATTAATAATTAATTAATTAATTAATTCTTTAATCAGAAGGCCCTTGGCTCATTCTGATGGCGCCTCAACAACAAGACGGTTACATAGGGTAATCATATATAGTGTAAACGTATATGCTCCAGTATAATGCAGAGTATTAGACTAAATACTCAGTTAATGACGACAACATGTTTTGCTAACGCTATATACAGGTATGATGATGGGCCTCGCATCGCTACAATGCTTTAGGGTGGAAGTAAAAGGCAGGACTTGAATATGCGTGGATTCATGTAATATGTTCGTGGGATTAATTCTTTTCTTAAATCGCTATCGGCTAGACACATAAGGACATAATGGATTTCATCTCCAGCAAATGCACATAGTGAACGTCGCAAGTCTGACTCAGTTGTTCTTGTATACCTTAAAGCAAACGTGAATATAGATACAACCCTAAATCTGACTTTACTTGAGGCATTCTTCACATGTTATTTATATTCATGGACGCATACGGCTCCCTTAAACAACTGTTTCTAAACTTTCTCTAGCATATGCATCTCTCACTTGTTTGCGTATAATTGTCCCAATCCTGCTACCTGCAATCGGTTGATCTCTGCCTGAATTCTGTAATGAATATTGAAACGCACTCTACACCCTGATTATGCCAAACATTTTCAGAAAGCCTACATATGTCTACAGTTGTTTTGAACAAATGCAACCGATATATGGCTCCTCTTCTCGTGGAGAGAACATAGCATTTTGTATGTCCTATAATGTAATCTATATTTCCCCATACAAGTCAATTTTAATCAAAATTTAATACAGCATATAAAAGTGTTTACGTTGATAGGATATCTTAGTAAAACCCCTTTTGATTTGTGACATTGTTTTAGGACTTGTTCAGAGTACCATTTTTAGATTCCTTTAATAATTCTACTTTCACGTTTAAATGTTAGTATCCTGTTACCTTCAGCGTTCATCTGATGTTTTTTAAAATGTTATTCTAGTTTATGTTATAGGTTGCAATTTTTATTCACGTTAACATTTTTTTCTTCCGATTTCCATCCCAATCCTCCTTTTTCTCTTTTTTCCCTTTTTTCATTTGCACTTCTTCTTCTCTTTTTCTCTCTCTCTCTGTTTCTCTATCTCTTTATCTCCTTCAGTTGCCTGTGTATCCACCCCCCTCCCCTCCCTTCCTCCTTTACTACCCTGTTTATTTATTTATTTTTTTTGGTTGTCTAAAATCACTTATGTGTTCCCATTCTAGCCTCTCAGCTTGGGAAACCGAGCGTCGTCATTACAAGGCACCAGGTGTATACGAGAGTAGGAATGTCTGTCATTCCATGCCCCAGTCACATGACGCTGGTAATGTATGCTCCACAGAGAAGGACAGGCATACAGAAAAAGAGAAGAGGGACAGCATCTCCACATACACATATGTGAGATGAAGTGATGCCCTAAGTGCAATGGAAGACAGGAAAAATGAAGAAAGTAGTTTGCAGATCGTCTGTGGTATTGTTTGTTTCCAAAATACAGGTGAGCATCACTGTTGTGTTGGCGAAGGAAGGAGAGGAGTAGCATCAGAGTGGAGGGACACAATACATTGTCAGTTCAGTAACAGAATATTGGGGGTCCATGATAGACAGTTAAAGCGTGAGCTAAGCAAAACGAAAGAGCATCTAAAGCCAGAAAGGGTGATGGTAAGTCCAAACGCAATTCAAGACCAAGGGAATAAGAGGACCTTTGACCTTTCAGTCTCCTTCCATATTAGTTGTGATGTGAATCGCCAAAACGTAATGCTTCCCCCCCCCCCACACACACACGTTTCCTCTTTTTCTTCCTTACATTCCAGAGCCCCAGTGTCAAGGAGTGTTTGATGGGTGGTCCTATGAGTGGAGATGTCGTGCTTCAGAGAAAAGAATTTAAAGTATAAGCGTTCAGGGCAGGAACAAAAAAACAGACATAGTGGCAGCGTCTCACAACTCAGTTTGATTTTTGTCGATCAGTCAGATCGACGACAAAAAAAATCACTACTAACGTGCTAGGAATCATATCACTGACGTATTCCATGTCGAAATATGTCAAGACACGATATATCCTTTGTACAGCTTGCTTGTTTTTCGTTTACAAAAACATCCGATACAAACGAAGATCGAATCATACATTTTACTGGTGTGTGAATGATAATTCCTTGTGATTTTTTGTTTTTCTGTTTTGCTTGAGCGCATCATTGTATATCTTTACACAGTTAAGAATGACGATCGATCAAAAACTGAGATAGGCTATGTTGTACAATTTCATTACTTTATGCATAGACATATATCCGGTCTCTTACAACAACAACTGAACAACTATTCAGAGATGACCAAGTTCGATGATTATCATGTTCAAGGGAGATAAAAACAAACACGCACACAAAGAGACAACTGGGGTCTGTGAAATGTTATTGTTCCTTCTCAGGATCAAACATAAACGTACGGTTTCTTTGGAATAATCTTAATGCGACTACAAACATGCTTCCCGATTTCTGTCCATGCTGTTTTTTCGTTTTTTTTTTTTTTTTTTTTTTTTCTTTTTTGTTCATTGTACAACTTTGTCACTTCTAGACGTTGGTGTGAAGAGTAGTTTGTTGTATAGCTGTGTGACAAGAGAGAGAGAGAGAGAGAGAGAGAGAGAGAGAGAGAGAGAGAGAGAGAGAGGAGAGGAGAGAGAGAGAGAGAAGAGAGACAGAAAATCAAACACGTACCCCCTTTTAAATATGAGCAACAGTAAAAAGGTACCTTGCAGAATGACGCATCTCTCACTACATTTATATCTCAAGAAGAGTAACATGTATTAAGACGGGCAGCAATTATGCTGATGTTGCCCCTTGTCTTCACTGAGAGAGAGAGAGAGAGAGAGAGAGGAGCGAGAGAGAGAGAGAGAGAGAGGAGAGAGAAACAGGCAGAGAGACAGACAGACAGACAGACAGGCAGAGAGAGAGAGAGAGAGAGAGAGAGAGAGAGACGAACTGAGAGGCAGAGAGGAGAGAGAGAGAGACAGACAGACAGACATGAAGACAGGAAGACAGAGACAGAGGCGAGGACAGACAGACAAAGAGAGACAGAAACAATAAACAAGGAGAGAAAGGGAAGTGGAGGGAGACACGGAACACACAGACAGGATTTCGCAGTCACCATGGTAACTTCCTCATATTCCTGTCCCTTGTCCAGGAAAAAAGAAGCGTTGTCATCACAATAGTCTTGGATTCTCCAAGAGTGTGAATTCCCTCATTCCTCGGATCGTTCAAAGGTAATAGTACAAGCACCCCAGTAATGGCGGCTCACAAATCAGAGATATCCTATCTTAGCTCTTGGTTTTCAGTACACTATTGATCTTGTTTGAACGGAACAATAACTGTAATTGTACATGACGAAAAGCTGAATCTGGCAATAGTTGTTTGACTTTCATCTTTGCTTTTCATCTATGACCTACATTCTTTATCATGAATGACGTGGACGAATAGAGATTTCTTACAGTCCAGGAAGTTCCTCGCTTTTGGTACGTAAGAAGATCGCAAATCACCTGTGGCATCAATCACATGTATGCAGACACTCCTTGGCACCCCTGCCATGTCATGTCTCATGCCTGGCGCGATCGATGAAAGCGACGAAAGCGTATGTAAAACGCTAAATAAACTCCGCACTATTGTCCGGTTCATACAATCGTTTTGTTAGTTCTGAAAACACAGCATGTACATTCCTATTAAGTCTATTGGGGTGTGGAACAGGGAGGGAGAGAGAAAGAGTGACAGAGAGAGAGAGAGAGAGAGAGAGAGAAAGAGAGAGAGAGAGAGAGAGAGAGCAGCACGAGAGAGAGAGAGAGAAAGGAATACACACACATTGACAGACAGGTAAACAAACACATAGCCAGACACACAGAAACTGGGATGTAAAGGGACAGAGACAGAAACCAAGACTGGAACCGGAAGGGTGAAAGGAGGGATGAGCCATGCAGTGCAGGGAGTGTAAGGTGTTGAAGTAATGATGGCGAGAGAAGTGGGACACATAGGGAGATGTCAAATTCTGACAGAAATCCTTTTCCCATTCCAGCCTCTCAGCTTTGGAAACGAGCGTCGTCATTACAAGGCACCAGGTGTATACGACAGTAGGAATGTCTGTCATTCCTTGCACCAGTCACATGATGCTGGTAATTTATGCTCCACAGAGAAGGACAGGCAAACAGAAGAAGAGAAGAGGGACAGCATCTCCACATACACATATGTGAGACGAAGTGATGCCCTGAGTGCAATGGGAGACAGGAAAAATAAGAAAGTAGTTTGCAGATCATCTGTGGTATTGTTTGTTTCCAAAATACAGGTAAGCATCACTGTTGTGTTGGCGAAGGAAGAAGGAGAGGAGTAGCATCAGAGTGGAGGGACACAACACATTGTCTGTTCAGTAACAGAATGTTGGGGGTCCATGATAGACAGTTAAAGCGTGAACTAAGCAAAAAGGAAAGAGCATCTGAAGGAAAGAAAGGGTGATGGTAAGTCCAAACGCCATTAAAGACCTCGGGAATAAGAGGACCTTTGACCTTTCACTCTCATTCCATAGTTGCTGTGATGTGAATCGCAAAACATAATAGTTGCCCTCTTCCCACAAACTTTCTTCTTTTTCTTCATACATTCCAGTGCTTCCATGTCAAAGAGTGCTTGATGGGTGATCCTATGAGCGGAGATGTCGTGCTTCAGAGTAGAGAATGTAAAGCACAGAGTCAGGGCAGGAGAAGCCAAAACTAAAGCCAGACATGGTGGCAGTGTTTTACAAATCGGTTTGATTTTTGTCGATCTGAAACAGTCAAACCGACGACAAAACTACCTCGTATGCTCGCAAGTAATCATGCCCCCCCCCCCCCCCCCCCCCCCCCCCCCCCCCCACGTATTCGTTTTGAAATGCGTCAGGTCAGGGCAGAAAAAACCTGCCCTCAGTGCTTGCGCTTCGTTCGCGAAAAAAATGTTATATAAACAGAGATCTAATCATACATTTTACTGGTGTGTGAATGATAATTCTTTGTGACTTTTTTGCTGGAGCGCATCATCTTATCTTTCATAATTATGAATGACAATCGTTCAAAAACTGAGATACGCTATTTGTACAAGTTCAATATGTTATGCACAAACATACAGCTGTTCCCTTACAACAACAACTGAATGATTATTAAGAAATGTGCAAGTTCGATGATTATCATGTTCAAGGGAGATAAAAACAAACACACACAGAGAAAAACAACAACTGGGTCTGTGAAATGATATTTTTTTCCTTCTCAGAATCAAACTAAACGTAAGTTTTCTTTGCAATAATCTTATTGCGACTACAAATATACTTCATGAATTCTATCTTTTTTTTCATTGTAAAATTTTGTCACTTTTAGACGTTGGTGTGAAGAGTAGTTTCTTGTACGCCTGTGTGACAAGAGAGAGAGGGAGGGAGGGGAGAGAGAGAGAGAGAGAGAGAGAGAGAGAGAGAGAGAGAGGGAGAGAGAGAGAGAGAGAGAGAGGTCTCTTACAACAACAACTGAAATAACTATTAAGAGATTT
>JADBJO010002012.1:52500-60000 GCA_016801955.1 Conus betulinus | reverse complement strand
TTGGGAAACCCGAAAGTCGTTATCACAATGCACCAGGTCTCTCCAAGAATTGAACTGCCTGTCATCCCATGTACCAGACGACGCAGGGAATTGTGCTACACGGAAAGGGAGAGGCAAACAGAAGAGGAGAGGGGATGAGGTTGGGCAGAACATCTCAAAATGCACGGGCTTGAGACGAAGTCATTCCGCAATAACGATGGAAGACAAGGTGAACTTGGATAAAGTGATCGTCATCTGTGTCGCCCCCATGTTCAGTCACACTACAAAACGGATGATATGATGATTATTTACATAGAAAAGAAGTGGGGGTGGACATGACCTTTTAGCATGGAATGATACACTGGCTGCTCATCATACTGTGTATACACAGTTATGTATTCACAATGGTCTCTGGTGTGTCATGTTGTAATTCCATGCACATTCTGTTTTGTCTTTTTCTCAATTCTTTTTTTTTTTTGGTTATATAAAAGGCATGGAAATTACTAGACCAGTCTGTGTGTGCTGTGCTGATAATGGAAAAAATAATGTGCGCGCGTGCACACAGACTTTCACACACACACACACACACACACACACACACACACACACACACACACACACACACACACACACACACACACGCAAGCAAGCCAAATTTCCCTGAACACAGGGAACATTTCAAAAGTCCATAGGGGAGGCTAAAAATAAAGCCATGTCCCGAAACGTCGTGGAGACGACACACATTTCGTTTACAAATTCAGCTGGTCACTTCGGAAAACCGCGCTGTCAATGCATTTCCTCGACAAAGACTTACACAGACAGAAGTCTTTCCATGTGACTGGTGTGGGATGATTCTTCGTTTCGACTTTTGTTCCCGAAATACTTTTTAAAAAACCAAAGAGCGACAAAAGGTTAAAAAACCACGACAGGCTATTTCATACAGCTTGAACACACCATAGACGGACATAAGCCAGGTATTCAACAACAAGAACTGAATAGTTATCGAAGCATGTCCAAGTTCGGTCATCCCCACGATCAAGGCAAATAAAATGGAAGGAGCCTGAGGCCTGAAAAATCGTATATTGGCTTTTTTCAGGATTGAGGTAGAAGTAAGCGATCTTATCGACAGTTTTATGGCGTCTGCAAACATTCTTCATCAATTTGAAACTATTGTTCCGTCCGTTGGAGAACTTTGTCATAATGGTGGTAAAAGTAGTTTTTGTTTTCTGCGGTAGTGTGACAGAAACGCGCGCGCGCGCGCGCGCGAGAGAGAGAGAGAGAGAGAGAGAGAGAGAGAGAGAGAGAGAGAGAGGAGAGAAGAGGAGGAGAGGAGAGAGAGAGAGAGAGAGAGAGAGAGAGAGAGAGAGACAGACAGACAGACAGACAGACAAAGAGAGAGAGAGTGAGAGAGAGGGGCTTCACCTAAGTAGCCACAGTGAACACGATCCTGGGAAAATGGCGTATCTAACACAGCGCCAACACAACCTTGGGCTCACATCAATACCCACATCTCACTGAGACCTGTGAAGGAAAAAAACGACTGTAGAGGAATGGCCTGTCTAATACGGCACTGGTACCACTGGAAAAGATAGCGTAATAGGAAGGTCAGCCAACATGGCAACGTCGCTGTTGCGCTTTCTGTTCCTTTGAAATCACACACACACACACACACACACACACACACACACACACACACACACACACACACACACACACACACACACACACACACACGATCTTTAAAAAAGTTTGGTCTAGTGGTAGTATGCCAGAAGTCTGGAAGCAGTCAATTATTATTCCTGTTTTGAAGCAAGGTAAACCTGCTACAAATGTCAACAGTTATAGGCCAATAGCCTTGACTTCCCATGTTTCAAAATTTTTCGATGTAAAAAAGGCGTTTGATAGTGTCTGGCATATGAAATTATTATTTAAATTAAAGACAATTGGTTTGAATGGCAATCTTTATTATTATGTCAGAGAATTCCTACAAAATAGATCTCTGCAAGTCAGGGTAGAAAATATATATATCTGGTTTTAAATCATTGCAAATGGGCATTCCACAAGGCTCAGTAATAGCTCCAATGTTGTTTAATATTCTGATGAGCGATCTTCCGAAACATGTAAGCAAACACGTTACAGTAGTACAATATGCGCGGATGATTTATGTATATGGTTAAATACTTCATTAAGAAAAAACACAACTAAGCGTGAAATAAACTATTACAGAAAACTATATCAAGCTGATCTTGACAGTCTTGGTAGATACATGTTTAATAAACGGTTTAATATTTTCTAGTGAAAAAACATATATGGTTTTATTTATTAATGGTGCAGATCCTACTGAGCTGCCTTTATTCAAACTGGATGGCGTTGGTCTTGAATATAAATCTTTAGTCAAATTTTTGGGAGTGTATTTGACGTCTAAACTAACGTGGAATTATCATATACAATATCTTTTAAATAAAGCGAGGAAAACCCTTAATTTCCTAAAAATTATTAGCCAGCAAAGTTGGTGTCAGGATGCAAAAATCTTAAAGCATTTAGTGACATCTCTGATTAGATCTAAACTATCATATGCACAAGAGGCATTCTTCAGTGCTCCTAAAGTATTTATTACAAAAATTGCAAAGTATAGATAGCAAGGCCTATAAACTGTGTGTCTTGGTGTTCCTTTCCATGCATCTACTATGCGAACTTATAGAGAACTTGATGTTTTATCCTTGGACGAATACAGAAAATTGGCTGTTTCGAAATATGTACTTAAATGCTCTTCAAATGAAGACGTGAATAGCATTGAAATTGCTGTGAAGCCTGAGTCTCATTATCCTAAAAGAGCACAATCAATTGTGTCTCTTTCCACCATCGGTTCCTATACAGCAGATCTTTTGGAAGAATCCGCCATCAGTCTTGATTCTCTGTTGAAAACGACATCTAATTCTCTTCCTGATTGGGAAAGGAACCGAGCAAATTTTGATCTTGATTATACAGATGTTAGTAAAAACGATCAACCCAATATATTTTGTCATATACAGTAAAAAATGCATACTATAAATAAATATTCAGATCATCTTAAAGTATATACTGATGGCTCTTGTTACATACTAATCAGGCAGGTTCTGCTTTTGTAATACCTTCACTAAAAGTGGAAAAGACTTATTATATTGGAAAGCACAGATCAATTTATGTTGCGGAAATGGGTAGCCATTATTATGGCTTTCTTATTTAATTGATTTACCACACTCAATTGTTAAAGTGGTCTTTATGGTCGATTCGATGTCTGTCTGTTCTACAGTCTATAAAGTTTCTCTACTCACTCAATAATAATCCCATTTTAAAGGAAATATGCCATCTTATTCATGTATTAATGTGCAAAGGAACGGAAGTCACATTCTGTTGGATTCCCTCACATTGTGGTATTTTCGGCAACGAACTTGTTGACAGAAAAGCAAAAAGAGGTGCTAGGAAATGAAAACTCAGTGACGCCTTTATATTTGCATCTTACTTTACAAGAGGGATATAACATGTTAAAACAAACAATTTATAATCGATTCAGGAAACAAAACAATCAACAAGGTCTAGCTATTAATGCAAATAACACTCAGCTGTTATGTCTTGAAAGCTTTATTAATAACCCTAATATTAAAAAAAGTAATTTGCATCAATACAGAAATTTTATTTCTGTATACTATAGAATAAAACTTGATGCTTTAAAAAACAAGTACAGTAATAACGCAAAATGTATTTGTGGCGAGAAAAGATTAACTAGCATTCATGTCTTGTTTGGTTGTTTGCCCCTTCAAGCATACTTACCGTCATTATCAGGCATGTCTCTTTCGGATATTTTCCTTAACTTAGAGTTCGCTTTTAAAGTTATATCTTTTCTTTAATTTGTAGTCCAGTTAGACAGTTACTCTAATGTGAAAATGCTGAATTATTAATATTGTCTTATATTATGCACACAACATTTGAACACGCATAAAACTAACACACGCGCAGACAGACAGACAGGCAGACAGACATATGCTCAAAGAGTCCTTCATTACTGACGTTGAGTTGTGTGTGTGTGTGTGTGTGTGTGTGTGTGTGTGTGTGTGTGGTGTGTGTGTGTGTGTGTGTGTGTGTGTGACTGGTAACTCCTTTATCGCCACTTTCTGGTCATGTCCATTGCGAACACAGGCCAGTCGCGATTTTCACTTCCCTCTGGTTTCCTTCTCTATGATAGCATCCTCTCTGGCGGCCGATCAATATGGCAAAAGTGTATGGGCAGCCAAACTGAAGCAGTTTCTTCTCCCTAGTTATAAGATGCATCGTAAGTTTCATGGATTGAAGAGCGTCAAGGCTTTAGCTGGATGATCATCAGTCTCTATCAAAGCTTCTGGAAGCTAATTGCTTATATTGTATACTCTCTACGTGCGCTTTCTCGTAGTGTGCACGCCTACGTGTGGTTTTGTGGTGATGAGGTGGAAAGGTGAAGAGAGAGAAAGAACAGAGAGACAGACAGATAGACAGAGATGTTCATGTGTGAGAGAGAGAGAGAGAGAGATTTTTTTTTTAATCAGAGGGCATTCAGACTTTCAGAGAGAAGAAGGGAGACAGAGAGAGAGAGAGAGAGTAACAGAAACAAGCAGATCGACTGAAAAAAAATGTGTGAAACAAATTACTTTAGATGTTCTACGTCATTCTATAAGTATTCTTACAAACGTAACGAAGTGAATGTGTATGAAGTTGTTGGTATGTGATCAATGGTTTATTTTGACTTGAAATTAAGTTAATTAGTCTTCATTCCTGAATGACATAGATTGACAATGGCGCAAAAAGCGACGTCAACTATCCAGTAAACCTTCAATGATGTGCTGATAGATATGGTGATAACATCGGGGAGGGGGGGGGGCGGGGGGGGGGGGGGGGGGGGGCGCAGGAGGAGGGCTGAAAGGACTGGAAAACAGAATTAAAAGAAAACCTAATCCAAGATTTGTCATTATGTTGTTCCAGAAAAAATCGTTATATTTCGTTTCCTAGGTAACATTAGAATAAAGTCCTCGTTGCTATCATCTAACTGCACTTCAAAATGTATGTGTTGCCTGCGTGTATTACAATATTAGTGATGACGACGACAATCATAACACAGTAAAATGTGATTACATATTGAATTCAGTATTAGTCGATAAAACTCAGATCGACCACTCAAAATGGGATAGGTAGATAATGAAAGAGCAATGTTAATGATCAAATCGATAAGTCGTTCCTCTAGTGAGCTGATGTCTCAGTATAGAGTTGGTGTTGGGTTTTTATTTTGGTTTGATTTTGATTAACACAAATTGAAAAGCACAAATTACTATATCGATTTGCCTTCGATTATTTGCAAGAAATGCACAGCCAGCTAATTACGGCACATGCGTTGAAGATATGCATATCTTTAAGACAACTTTGAAATTAACTAATTATTTTAATACATTTCAGGTTTGGTAATCGTGTCTATCCTTGTAAAGTTCTCAAATGGTACATGGTAGATATATTCTAAGCAGTGGGGAAAACCCAAATAGGTTTAGTGTATTAGATTTGGGGGGGGGGGGAGGGGGGAGGGGGAGGGGGGGGGGGGGGGGGGGGGGGGCTGCATTAATTAATCATGTAAAATCATGTGAAATTCATGTCGTATTTGTTCCTTATTTTGGATATTTTATGGGGAAAGACTAAATGTTTAGTCTGTTGCAGAGAGAGAGAGAGAGAGAGAGAGAGAGAGAGAGTCTGGACTCTGTAGCACCAAAGACATGAAACGTCTTCTCTGTATTTTACTATAGGGAGCATGCCTTACATATTGTGTTCTCAAAGTTGTTAATATAGAGATGGCCACTGCAGCATTTGCATGTGTACGAACTCTGATCATAATAACAAGCAGCCGAGAGAATTCCTACTCAGCTGGATGCATCACAAATTTCTAAAAGGGAAACATCTTCTTCCTCAACAATACCGGCAGAATTACTGAGGCGAGGTGGGGTGGGGTGTACAGAGACAAGAGTTGGGTGTGGGGGATGCTGGAGATGTCATTTGAATTACAGGGGAGGGAAGCAGGTTGCACAGCATCACGTGAGGAAAAAAACAACTAGGCCCACGGGAGGGAGAGGAGGATAGGTGGAGTAGGGGTCAAAAAAGGGGAGGGGGAGAGTAGGAGTAAGGTTGAACAGAAGTTTGAATGAAAGAACCGTTTTCATTCAAACGATTCTGTCTTCTTTGGAAACAGAATGTGGGATATCTCAGTACGACATGCTTATGAAATAATGGTAATTACGAAGCTGGTTTTGTTTTCAAATTATTTTTCGTTATAGGATCTCTGAACTGTGCGTGTGATATCAACATGAGTAGTAATGAATATGCTTTCCCTTTACATAATAAATTTTGGGTGCATTGAAGTACAGTTTTTTTTTTTTTCTGCTTGACTGAAATTACATCCAAAAATAAAACATTGATAACAACTCCGCACCTGTTACAAGTATGTCCAAACATATGATTGATTCCACACCTTTTGCACATAACGTAAAGACATCCACATGTGTGAGAGGGATCGTTGAGATGTAGGATGAGAAGATGATTATTTTTGCACGCAACAAAAGTGGCGTTGTCGATCTTGTTTTGATCAATAAGTAAAAGCGTACTGCGTGTCCATTAGATGTAGTAGTGTACTGGTATATTCTCTGTCTGAAAATAGGATCTTTCGTTCATCATTCTCTCTCAATCTATTTCGTTTATCCGTCTGTATCTGATCAACTACAATGACACTGGTTTTACTTGATCTTAAGTTCACATCAGTTTCTTATCACCCATATCCTCACCCCTCCTATATCCTGATCCGCAGGAACCTCCAAACTCCAGATATTTTTCCACTCCCATAATTCGATCTCCCTTAAGGTTATCGATTATTACATAAAACAAGGCATTTGGTTGGATCTTTTTTTCTTTCTAGACTGAAAAGAGAATAGATGACATCAGTAAGTGCGTCTTGAGTACGACTAAAATTAGGCATATGAACAAACAATGCTCTCTATTGTTATCATCATAATGGCAACAATGACAATAGGGAACAAACATTGCACAGTAAATTCAGTTCTAGTTGATAAAGCACTGATTGACCACACGGAATAGCAGAAAGGGCAAATCGATGAATGGTTTCTCTAATGAACTGAATAATAAATTGGTGGTGCTGGGTTCCTAATTTGGCTTGACACACATTGATACGCACACACTACCATTACTGATCAGTCTTTCACCATTGGCGAGATATGCAGAGCTGTTTAATTACGCCACATGACTCTGAGGAGATGTGTGATTTTAGAGAATCTTTGAACTTTCACTAATGATTTTAGATTTATTTTAAGTTTAGTAACTATGTCATTAGGCTGAGTTCATACATAATTTGAAATTGATAACGTGTACATGTTGAAAGATGTTTATTCCTTATTTTAGACATTTTTGGAGAGAAAAAAAAAAAATGTTTTGAACAAGGTCTATTGTAACAGGAAATGAGAG
>JADBJO010002012.1:45000-47500 GCA_016801955.1 Conus betulinus | reverse complement strand
ACAACATTTCAAACAAAGAAAACAAAGGACGTACAGGGAACTGATAGTCACTTATGTCTTCGATCTGGATGTAAAATTTCTGTGGGTTCTTTGTTTCATTTGTTCTGAGTGTCAATTGTCCTGCCTGAAGAATACCCAGTAAATAAATATAGCTCTGTGTGTGTGTGTGTGTGTGTGTGTGTGTGTGTGTGTGTGTGTGTGTGTGTGTGTGTGTGTGTTGTGTGTGTGTTTCTTCCTTTAGCAGCCCTGCATTCTGACAGTTGTCCATGAATCCATCTTTTTTGTGACACCCAAACCGTATTGTTTTCAATAAAGAGGCCAAGGCGATCCGTGGTGCATTCCATAGAAAGTTCCTCTCACTACTGAGCATGTTCTAGCAGATTGTTGGGACTTACGTCATGTCAGATTCAACGTGGTGACATCCCTGGTATGGCCCTTTGCGGTCGGCTGGACTACAAGCCACACTACCTTACTAGATATCAACACTTTAGAGCAGTGAGTGGTGGGACTTACATTATGTCAGAGATATCAACACTTTAGAGAAGACTGTCTGAACAGTTTGTTCAGAGTTTGTTCAGAGATGTTCTTCCAGCTAATTTTTCAATCCCTGCAAGAGATCAATGTTTTAATTTGATCAGTGATTTTACCAAGAAGCTTTTTTTTTCAGCAGCATCTGCGTTTGTTGTTTGTTTGTGTTGTTTTTGTTTTTTTTCTGTTTTTTTTTTTTGTTTTGTTTTGTTTTGTTTTCTTGTTTTGTTTTTTTTTTTTTTAGCAACTATGTATAGAATTGACTGGTAAGATGACAGCCCTAACATGGCCCCTCATGGTCGGCTCATCTACAAGTATTTAGGAATCGAATTGAATCCACGAGGTGTTCAGATTCTGTAGTGCTATGTTCTAAGACAAAAAAATTTATGGAAAGCTACTCTTTCAGCTTAAACGCACTCTTATTCCCCTAGGTGAAAAGAATCATTTTTCAGTCACGAACTGACTTGTACACAGAAGTTGGAAAAGAAAAAAAAATAATAAAAAAACAAATAACAAAAACAAAACAAAACAAATCAATCCTTCCTTTAGTTTTTCTCCAATATCACATGAACATACACCTCTCTCTCTCTCTCTCTCTCTCTCTCTCTCTCTCTCTCTCTCTCTCTCTCTCTCTCTCTCTCTCTCTCTCTCTCTCTCTCTCTCTCTCTCTCTCTCTCTCTCCTCCCTACAGAGTTCTTCGCTTTTCCGAATTTCTAATTCCTTCAGATGTTGATAGCGTAAAACTCGGGTAAATATGGTCAAGCTTGGAACTACCTTTTTAACAGAAAGCTTTATTTGTTTGTCGGTACCTTTGGTCTGCGCGTGTGTGCCCGACGAATCGGAGCCAGAAGCAGCTTTAGCTTGAAAATATGGGCATGTAACTGTTTTACCACAGAAGCAGAATTGTTCTCTCTCCTCTCTCTCTCTCTCTCTCTCTCTCTCTCTCTCTCTCTCTCTCTCTCTCTCTCTCTCTCTCTCTCTCTCTCTCTCTCTCTCTCGCTCGCTCGCTCGCTCTTGCTCTCTCTTTCTCTGTGTGTGCTAGTTTACTTACTTCCATTCAGATTTAAATAAACACATTCGGCAAAGAGGATATGACAAATGGCGATCAAAATCCCCAAAAGGACAGAGCAAGGGGTGGGAACGCGAAGGACGGTGAGATAAGGGCGAGGTGGGGGAGGTTCCTATATAACACAATCCTGATATCAACAAAACAAGAGCACGAAAACAAAAATGCTTAGGCTGGGTGACAGTTGGCCATTTTCGAACCATCAACCTCTCGCAGCGAATTAAGTCTTCCACTTGACCGCTGAGCCACCCCCGGCAGCATGCCTATCTCCGATCAACATCTGCTTTTAATTACTCCTGCCCTCACTCTCTCCCCCCCTTCCCTTTCATCCCCCCACCCCTTCGCTTCCGTCTTTGCGCACGCGCGCGCGGAACTTCATGAGAGTCTTCCTTCTGCTTGAGTGCAATGACGCCATGGCAGCTGGCGAATTACATCATCATTGTGGTCGGGAGTGAGGGTGGGGGATGGGGGGGACGGGAGGGGAGGGAAAGGGAGGGGTGGGGAAGGGGAGAGGGGAGGGAGGAAAGGGAGGTGGTGGGGAAGGGAAGGATGGATAGATGTGTGTGGGGGGGGGTAGGGGAGGGGGGAGGGAAGAGTGTCCAGCGAAAGCCGGGACAGATTTATGTGTAGGGATGACACCCGCCAATAAATTGTGAGGGTCCGCAATCGAGTGGTCACGTCAAGATCCTCGGCTCGATGTCTCGGGATTTGTGCGCGTACGTGTCTGTGAGGGTGTAGATCTGGGTGAGGGTGGAGGGGCAGGAGAGGGGGTGGTGAGGGTGGGTGGAGGGGATGGGGGTGGTCAGGATAGGGCGTGATAAAGGCTGGCTGGAGGAAAAAGTTGAGAGAAGGGAGGGATTGAGGATAAGGGGGTTGTGAGGTAGAGAAGTGAGCGGGAGGGAGAGG